>JAGPOW010001918.1:40789918-40831911 GCA_030014935.1 Caiman crocodilus | reverse complement strand
AGCAGATTTAGACTGGACATTAGGAAGAACTTCTTCACAGTTAGAGTGGCCAAGGTCTGGAATGGGCTCCCAAGTGAGGTGGTGCTCTCCCCTACCCTGGGGGTCTTCAAGAGGAGGTTAGCTAGGCATCTGGCTGGGGTCATCTAAACCCAGAACTCTCTCCTGCCTATGCAGGAGATCAGACTCGATGATTTATTGAGGTCCCTTCTGACCCTACCATCTATGAATCTATGAATCTCCAACTCCCCCACCCTGCACATTCATTGCAGTGGCTCTGTCTCCATTTACACCTCACCTTCATCTCTGGTTGCATAAAGGGCAGAAGACCAGTGGCAACACCTAGTATAGAAGCCAGGGAGAGATGTCACCTTGTAATTTTACCCCCATAATGTATATTTAACCAGCTACTTCACATACATGCTGACAGATCCTGCCCTTCCCTGCCCCACTGCAGCAACAATGTCCAGCTGCTGCTCCTGTACCATGCATCGCCTCTGTCCAAAGGCAAAAATGACCAGTTGTACCGCTGAATTTTATCCTGAAAGGTCAATGCACTCTTGACTAGTAAGTTAAAATGGTTTCTTGGAACAGCCTTTTTTCCCCAAGACCTGGATGAAAAAAAGAAGAAAGTACTAAGTAAAAGGGGCTAGAGAGGAAATGAAACAAATCAGCCCTTTCTTAAGCAGCCAGGAAAATTCAGCTGCTCAAAATTTTGGCATCTTAATTTTGTGATTATATTATTTTATAGATGTCATAGATGTTATAAGCAGTAGAGCTGGAAGGGATCATTGAGTCCAGCCCCATATCCAAGCGGCAGGAAGTCAGCTGAGGGTCAGATCACCCCAACAAGATAACCATCCAAGCATTTCTGAAAGGTATCCAGAGTAGGTGCTTGCACCTCTTCTGGGGGGAGTCTATTTCAGACTCAGGGGTCTTGGACAGTAAAGAAGTTTTTCCTTATGTCCAATCTAAAATGGTTTTCCAGTAGTTTGTGATAGTTAGACCTCGTCTTCCCTGGGGCTGCCCTGGTGAACAGACATTTCCCAGTTCCTGATACACACCCCTAATATACTTACAGACTGCCACCAAGTCACCCCTGAGCCTTTGCTTCTTCAGGCTGATCTTGCTTAAGATGCATCAGTAGATTCAAGACAAGAGTTTTATTTGCTTTGCTGGCTGTTGCATTGCATTGCTCATGTTCACCTTGTCAATCATGACCCCCAAGTGTCTTTCAATCATGATGTTAGTGAATGTAGCACTGCTGAGCCTATAAGTATGATGTGGGTTTTTTCTCCTGAGGTGGAGTACCTGGCATTTCTCCACATTGACTGTCATCAAGTTTTGATCCACTTAACTTGTGAGCCTGTCCAAGTCAGTCTGAATTGCTAGCCTGTCCCCTGGTGTGACCACACTTCCCCATAATTTGGTGTCGTCTGTAAGTTGTCTTTGGAACTTAGACAATCCACTTCTGATACCTAAATCTAGTTCATTTATGAATATATTAAAGAGTACTGGTCCAAATACTGAGCCCAGGGTATGCCACTGTTGTGCCATGTTGACTCAGTTCCCTTAACTGTCATTCTCTGGGTCTGGCCACGGAGTCAATCAGGCATTGGACTGCAAAGTTGTCAAGGACACAGTTTCCCAATTTTACTGTGAGGACCTCATGGGAGACCAAGTCAAAGGCTTTTTGGAAATCTAAATATATGACATCAACCTCTTCTCCTTTGTCCAGGTGATGCATCACTTGGCCATAGAAGGAAATGAGATTGATCAGGCAAAGCCTACCAACAACAAAACCATGTTGGCTATTTCTCAGGACATTGCCTTCTGTTAGTCTGTTGATGGTATCATTGATTATTTTTTCTGAGATTTTTCCACGGATTGAGGTCAAAATAATAGACCTGTAGTGCCTTGAATCTTCCTTTCTTGAAGATAGGCACAACATCAGCCCTCTTCCAATCTTCAGGAACCACTCCTGAGCATCACAAGTTCTCAGATATTCTCACCATTGATCATGCTATGATGTCAGCCAACTCTTTTAGCACTCTTGGCTGCATTCCACCTGGGCCAGCTGACTTGTGGATGTCCAGCCACTCAAGCTGTTCCCTCACAAGATCTTCACGAATTATAGGAACATGATTGCCCTTACCCTGATAGTCCTGCATCCTGTCAGGCAGAGTGATCCCCTTGGGCTGATGGAAAACCAATGCAAAGTAATTGTTGAAAAGATAAACATATGTATTTGTAGCATGTATAGATTATAAAATATTAGAGTACATTAATGTAAAAGTGGCAGACAAGGTTCTTCAGGTGAATCTGATATCTTTTATTAGACCAACTTAAATAGTTGGAAAAAACATTTGTAGCAAGTTTTCAGGTTTAAAAACCCTTCATCAGGCTGAGTAAGTCTGCAGTTTGCGTGTGTTCTTCCTGGATGGAACGAATAGCACAGAACCTTCTTTTAATACAAGAACTGATGTGATACCTGGCTATTTTTACTTATGCCCTGTTCTCTTAAAAGTTGGATTTTTCTAAAAGAAGTTAAGGGCATACAGATCTGATGAACATGCACAGGCAAAATATGGCCTGTGAGCTGAATCCAGCCCACCAGGCAATTTCATTCAGCCCATAGGCACCCACCACCTAATTGTACAGGGGCAGGGAAAGCAGCTAGCTCCATTGATGGGGCTTTCCTCTACTGGCATGCAAGTGCTAGGAACTGCATATGTGCTGTGGGGAACCCTGTGTGATAGAGGCAGGCCAGCCTGGCTGCACTCCTTGCACCTATGTACAGGTCTGGCTGGAGCTGTATGCTGTTGGGTGTCTGTGCCTGCGTGGGCCACAAGCACCTTGAACACCCATTGCCTCCTGCTGCTGCTGCCACTGGCAGCATGGGTTTTCTGGGAATAGGGTGTGGGTGAACCCCCACACACCCTTCCAGTTTCCATCCCACACCACAAACCCCAGACATTCACACCATGCTCCTACAGCCCCCACAACCAACATACCCTATGCCCCACACACAGCCACCCCATCACAACCTGCCCACATACCCCAACCACATCCCCACACACAATATACACGAGTTAAGACTTTATTTTAGTTATTATGTAATCATCTCTATATATACACTATGCAAACACAAGTCATGACTTCTTTTTAAATAAAATTAAAATATGCTATAGTAGGTGTTTTGACTTTTAGTATATGATTTGGGGTTTTTTTGGTTCCAAGATGGCAACCCTGTCCTCTCAAAAGGAGTTCTTCTGAGGGCAATGGGAGGGACTTCTGGTAGCAAAGGTCAGGGGTTAAGGGAAGGGAATTCTGGACCCAAGATGACAACCAGGGGGTGGGGCACCTATCAAGGGGTGGGGCTACCCTTGCAACTCTTGACACCTCACCAGTACTCACAAAGTGGCCCCTGTTTACCCTTGGTATAATCATACTGAGAGTGATGGCCCCAAAAGACTCACAGAATAGATCTTATGTAGTCTGCCATTTAACAGAAGTATTAATAAAATATTCCAGTTTAAGATAGCACCTTTATCTGAAGACCTAGCACATGCAAAACCTTGCATCTTCATGATTAATTTGCACACACAATTTTTGTCAGTAGGTTCATAGACTGGGTAATTTTGCATTCAGATGTTGACAATATATGCATATGGCTCTTTGAGCATAAAATCACCTGATGTGTACTTATGTTAACTGTAGCTGGGAAGTAGGCACAGAGTTGCAGATGAATATTTGAATTTCTAATCTTCATGCACAGTTTTGAAAATCAGGGCCTGTAATCATTCATCACTTTTAAGAATAATGAACACAAGCATTTTGTAAAAGAGCCTTGTACAATTACCCTGTAATCATTTGGGAAGGAATAGTCTAGTTTGGATAATGATAATAGTAACAATTGAAGGAGCAAGCCGGACTTTCTCATTTTGAAAAATTCTAAGTGCTTCAAGTGAATTAGTACTGTTTACTTTCAGTCTCAGATTACCATTGTGAATATGAAAGTCCAAGGTGACTATAGTTATGCTGGGGGAAGGCATAGAGAGGACAAAATCTCAGTCTGGGGTAATTATTTCATCCTTAATATTAGCTTGAAAAAACAGGCATTCATCAATCACATTTGGATTTAATGGACCTGATTTTCTCAGTGTTACTCAGTTGAAAATCTAGCCATTATAAAATGCCCACATAGGATACCAAATATTGCTGATCAACCCTGAAAATTTACATCTGTGTTTTTATAAACATCTTCCCTTTTTTTTCCTAGGTAACAAGAAATGGGATATATTTCAAGATTAAAGGTGAGATTTTTCTTCTCTCTGTATCTACTTGTTCTTTCTTTGACTACCATCTGAGATACTAAAGAATCTAATTCAAATTCCTTTAAAGCTAATGAGAGACTATGTGATTTCAGCTGTTACGGATCCATCCCCAAATGCTGAACACACAAAATACAGAAAATCACCTACAGATGATTAATACTGCATAAATTCTATTTTCAAGCACTCAAATTCCTGAATGTTGACTATTCATAAATATTCAGATAAACTGGCTTTTCTATTTGAGGATTACCCCCTCTTCATAGAAATACTGACACTCACATAAGATCAAGAGTATTCCTATAGTTGCTATTCACCGTTTTCTTTTTGTAACTACCTAGTCAGATTTTCTTCTACTGTTTTAAAACATTTTGTCAGCTAATCTGGGATCAGAAACCATATTGTACATCTTAAGTGACCCAGGAACATAATGAATAAAGATTACAAATAACTGATATGAATAGTTTGTCATACCCAATAGATTAAGTTCAGACATTTAAAAAGCCCAAGGCAGAATTGATCTATGTTATGCAGTGGCATAGTTTAGGTCGGTAGTGAACAGAACACACATTTGCTCTTCAGTGGCAGGCAGGGTGGGCCAAATCTTAGTCTACCATTTTTTAAATCTACCATTTTTAAACCAGTCTATGTGCACTGAACTGCTTTTCTGTTATAGGTATACACCATTTTCCAGTCACTTATATCTATAAAAGTGGAATGTCTATACCTGCCCTTGGATTGGTTAGCTTAAACTTTTGGAACAACATATTCATTTGAAGCAATCAATGTAGGTTTGCAAATGTTGTCCTAAAAGGAAAAAAAAAGGGGGAAAATAAAATTAACCTAGCTCTAATAAGTGCTAAGGAGAAGGAGCTAAAGACTCATTTAAAAGTAAAAGATCTTTTTTAAGTTTTAGCTGATGTTCAGTAACAGGATTACTGGCAAGAGTGAATTAGAGAACATATATGAGAAAAGAGCATAAATCTCCAGTCACTAGTTTTCAGGAATTTCATGGGTCATCAACAAAGAGTCATCATTCATGTCCGTATCCCCAAAAACTCTAACAGGAGACTGATGAGTCTGAGCTTTTGTTACTATTCCACAATACCTGTTGAGGAAATGGAATCATGTATAATTGTTAAGGCTTATATCAAAAGCCTTGTATCAAAAGGGGAAAAAATCCAATGGTTTGAATCTTATACAGAATAAATTACAAACAGGCTCAATGAAAATGCATATATGAAAAAAATGCATCTGAAAAATGTGGAAATAGATCAGTACACATGACAGCAGCCCTGATTCACCACACTAGTCAAGCTGCATTTGACACTCATGACACCTGTTGTAGGGGGTCAGATGAAAGCATTAAATCTTGATCCTGGGGCTGATATTACAGCAGCCAGGTCTCCTGTATGCAATAGAATATTGTCAAACCTTCTATATCTTACTTCAATTGTCCGTGAGTTTTTAGAACACAGCTGCTGTCGTCACACGAAATCACTGGATTTCCAGCCATTCTGTCATACCAAAGAAATAAATTTGTCATCCAGCAATGAGGATTTCTTATGATAGAACACTCCTAAGGAAGTTACAAATAACAATTTAAAGCTTGTTATGCTCTATGGCAAACAAGCAAAGCAGATTTAATGAATTGGATAGCCACTCCTTTTCAAAATCTTATAATAACATTTTAATTTTCCGTCAATGAAAGAAGTTCTGGTTCCTAGGCAGTGATGACAAATACTGACCCCAATAGAATAGTTGTTGAGTCATAAGCACCTGTTTTGCTGAGACAATAGATATCAGAAATGTCAGAGATGGTAATCTGTGTTGGTCTGAACTCAGCAGGCAGAAAATAGGGCAGTATGGCCTATACAGCCAGTTACAGACATTACACTTTTTCAGGTATAAATGATTGGGTACCAATTTATGCCTGTACCACCAGAACAGAAGTTCAACACACAAAACCAGTCTATACCCATGGAAGAACGGAAGTTCAGCACACACAGATTGGTTGAAAAATGGTGAAACCTGCTCTAAGATTTGTTCCTTTCCAGCCCCCAATCAGTATGTGAGTACTAGACACTTTTCTTTTTCACAGCATCCAGCTGAAGTTTGCTGATATTACCCTACCATGGAACAGCAACAGAAATTAAATTAAGCCAGACAGCTGGATTTTTTTTAATGGTTTTTGCTTTATCCATATATAAGAAAGGATAGGTGTGAATTAGGAATATTCATATCACAACTCAATGCCCTATTGTGAATTTGTGAGAAAATACATCTTGGAGCAATTGTTAGAAGTGGGTATGGCGTTTCTGTACAGTATTAAACAGATTTACTTCCAGAGAGAAAACATTTTCTAAAAATATACAAAGAAGCTTTCCTACTGTCATGAAAATAATGATAATAAAAAAACCCACTTCAGATAGAAATATAATTTCTGACTTCTTTTCAAAGGTGTCAGTGTTATTTTCTCTAGAGACAAAGGTTGTTTCTCTTCATACAACATCACTATTGTCATTTCACTGACATCTGGAGACCTCCGTCAAGTCATACTCTTGACCTTGTTACAGGTGTCCCTGCTGAGCATCTGAATGAACCAAAATCACTTCTTTGTGTATAAGGAAAAAATTAAGCTTTTTGTTCTCCTAGGAAAAAATATTTAGATTCCTCAGAGGAACCCACAGAATATAAAAAATAAAATAAAAATAGGCAAGAAGCATTAAAGATTAAAGAGAAAAATCAAGGATGGCAGCATCTTTATAATACCACAGTAAGTGCTAGCAAGTGGCTGTAGACAAATAAAAAGTTCTCGCTATTCAATGCAGAGTTTCAGTAAAATGTATTCTCCAAAAATGATCTAATAAAATGATATTAGCGCTCAAATAATAGTTTTTTCATGAATCCTATTGTATAAGGAATAATTAAATTCAGAAAACTGTAATTTGAAAACAATTGGCTGTGTCCTTAGTGGGCACATGCACAAATGCAAAGGCTTGCATTTCAAAGGGTGAAAAAAGCAGTGGTACACATTTGTGCTACTTCTTTGTACCCCAGAGCACAACCTGTATTTACGTTCCAAATTGTTCTGGGTGGGGTAGGGAAGCTAGAGCTGCTTTATAAGATATTTATGGTATTAGTACTGGAGAAATGGAGGAAGCCATGGCTGTCTAGGGCACGGAGGCAACAAATAGGAATGGCTGGAAACAAGAGTTCTATATATATCAGAGCAGTATCAACCAGACCAGGAATGGGTAGAAAATGAATATTTTCCCCTGATTTTTTTTTCTGCTGGGTCCACCTGGTAGCCTGACTGTAGTGACAAGGACAGCCTGATTCCAGATAGACAAAGAGCAAAGAGCCAAGCATCAAGATGGAACAGAAATTAAAAACAAACACTTTTGTGTTGAAAACCCAAGTATACAGTGTTTTGAAACATAGCTGCTGTTATACCATGTTATCAGGTCTTTCCTGGAGATGTAGAAAGATCATATCTGTGAAATACTAAATATCAATATTGTGCTGTTAGACAGGAGGGCATTGTGTATCATTGCACGTGCACACATAAAAATCAATTAAGCACACATACACTCGGTAGGGGCATATCCCCCTATTAGGCATACACCCTCACACTAGCAACTCAGATGCACATACGTTCAAAATAACCAGTCTAGGTTCATGCTCACCTATCACCAGTTTAAGCCCATACATACTACACACCAAATTTAGACAGAATCGATTACCAGTTACCAACACCTGCACATCCAATACACATATGTGGATTATTAGTTCATACACCACACACACACACACACACAATGATATCTTCATATGTATATATATGTGTATTCACTAATTTACACACATACCACCCACCTACACATTCACACAGGTGAGTTCCTAAGTTGGGTGTTGTGATGTGTATGTATGTATGTGCTTAGTGTACTTGGTTTACCTGGGGAAAGGCTAAGGTAAAAAAGTAGAAGTGTAGGGAGTTAAAGTTACCAGGACCGGGCTTAGTACCGGTAGACTACAGGGGCCTGGACTGAAGAACTGAGGCTCTGGGGTAACTTTAGGTTAATTGATCTTAATTGATTAAAAGACAACACCCAAAGCCTTCAGGACAGGGAAACGATGCCAGCACAGAGGCTGAGACTGGATCCAGAGCTACAGGGGAGCTGAAAACGTAGGTGGGGAGAGGGAAAATGGGACTAAGGGAAAGTGTGGGTGTTAAAGAGGGACTCTGGGTGTGGGGAGCCAGAGGATGGCTCCCGGGCAGCTAGAGAAGTTGCAGGGAGTGACAGTAGGTGCTGGGAGCTGGAGAAAGTCTCCCGCTGCTGGAGAAAACTGCAGGACAGCCAAGAGGAGCTGGGAAGCTGGGTTGGGAGGACTACAAAAGGTGCGGGGGAAGCCTGAAAACAGAGAGTGAGACAACAGAAAATCACAGGAAAAGCAGCAGGAGAGACTGAAAGGCAGCACGGCAGCAGCAAAACAGAGAAAGGCAGCAGAAAGTCACAGGGAAAAGGCAGTAGATGGCACGGGAGGCTGAAAGGCAGCAGGGACAGCAGGAAAGCAAGGAGAGGCTGAGAGGTGGCATAAAAGGGGAGATGGAATTGAGAGGAGATTGGGGAAACTAGCAAAAAGGTTGGGGACTGGAGCTAAGAGAGAGAGAAAGAGAGAGAATGAGGCTGGAATTTAAGATAGGGAAGGGACTGGGATTCAGTAAAACATGACCCAACTCAGGGTTGCAAATGACAGTGGTTTTATCTAACCGGGGGTTATGGTGACACAATGTCAAATTGGTTCCCTTGCACCCACCCACACACACATGCACGCACGCACACACAATGACAGCAGGGGTTACAGAGGCTTGGTGTAGGGGTTGAAGTCCACTGAAGTCCAGGAGGAGAGAGAGAGAGAAAGAGACAGAGATTCCAAATTGTAGGAGTAGGTGTGCAAGTAATATCTACCTATCCCAGGCTGGAAGTTGATCCTCGATGGCCAGTCAGGGTCTCCTTCAGCTTGGTGTTGTCCAGAGGGGGTCACTGGCAGGGCCTCTGGGGTGGATAGGTGATGTGAAGCTGGTCTGGTCCGGATGGAAATGGCATTCCCACTGGGTCTGTCTTCACCTTGTGTGACCCTAGTGACAAGAGACATGCCCAGGCAAGGGGCAGCCTCTGGCATATTGAGCATGTGTGCTTCATGCAGGGATGTGTAGTTTGGGGCATCTGTGTAATGGTCGAGTACAATGGTAGAGTTGCTGGTTCTGCAGGTTATTTGTATTTTGAATGCTGGGTCTGAATCTTATCTTTGTTCCTGGGTGAGGTCCGTGGTTTCTGGATGAATCAATGTGAGGTGATGGCCCAGTCATTACAGGCCATTCAGTAGAGGCCTGCTACCATTGTATTTCAATAATTCCCAATCATTGTCATTCATCTGGGAACCAATTTACATGGGAGGGGTACAATGAATCATATTGTTCCAACAGGATGCCCAGGCTGAGGACAGAAGATGGAGGCTTGACATATAAAATGGAAACTTGACATGACTTTGGTTCACTTACAAACATAGGCCTAAATCATACAATATCCATTTGAAACAATAAAAAGCAATACAAAAATGATAATAATACAATATACAACAGTAAAAATCAATACAAACCTAATAATTATACAATATAAAACAGTGGATGTCCAAAACCAAAAACTTGCTACCAAAATAAAAATGTTTAAAGCTTATCTCAAGTCTGAGCTCACTTATATTTATCTATAGGGAATAGAGAGAGAGAGAAAAAGTCATAAATGGTTGGGGAGGGGGAGGGAATGCATTTTAAAATAAATAAAAAAAAGGAAAAACTGGGAGTTTTCCTACAAATGAACAGTGACACGTGTAGGAAGCAGGAAGAAAGAGTGGTATTTGCATGCTGAGTGCACCAGTTCAAACTTGGAGTACACCTTCCAGGCGAAGCAAGCCAAAAAGTAGGACTAAATGGACTTGTCAGGAGCCAGGGAAGGAGGCAGGCTAAACTGCATCCAGTTCACCCTGGTTACTAGTGCCCTAACTTCCCTCAGCTGGCCCCAATTGCCTCCATGGGTCTGACTGCCTGCTTATTATCAGTAGCTCTTTCAATGCCAGATAGGCTACTGAGCAGGATAGATGTTTTTCTGGTTAGTTTTAGGCTTCTTGATCCCTAGTTTTGTAGGTTCTTCATGCTGATTCTCCTGCTTCCTCAGTCCTCCTTGTTGGCTTCCTGGCTTTATCCTTGTTCCTGCTTGCTGCTTGTTGACTCCTTACTCCAGAATTCAACACTAGACTGACTTACCTGTTCCTGATTCCTTTGCTACAGACTTGATGACTCTTGACCTCTTCTTGTTGATGGTTGACCTCTCCTCTCACCTTCCCTGTTTGTTCCTTACTTCAGCCCAGATCCCTGCCTTCTCACAGTTGACTCTTGGCTTGTGGCATAGCATGGCAGTCATGTGGGTACATCTTAGTTCCATTTTTTTTAATTCAAAGAAATTCCTGAGTGAAAACCTTTGTCAGTCTGGTGCTAAACCTGAAGGGAATAATTCTGAATTGTTTTTATAAATGCCTGCAAATTGTTTTGTTATTTAAAACCCTAAACTTTGCAAACTGATAACATGTCATGTTACAATTTAAGAAGATTTTCATTTATAAGCATAGAAATACTTATTTACTAGACAGACACATGGGTGAAGAAAATGAAACCAGTAAAATATGATACAGTAGGGCAAAGAAATAGACTGTCATCTTGGATATTGCAAAGTACAAATACCAAGAACAAGAGCATACTACATAAAGAGAATAAATCCCAAGCACTGTAAACAAAGCCGAAATAGGTACGGGGGGAAAAAAGAGAAACTGGACCTACTGTGAAGTCAAGTATGAAGTTACATATACAAAACTGATATGAAGGAAGCAGAGTATTTTACTCTGACTGTGATAAGAGATAAATGAAATGTTTTGAAGTTTTGGGCAAAGAAGCAGAAGTCCAGTCAGTATAAGATGTTTAACTTCCTTAGGTGCAAAGGATTGTCTACATCTGGTGAGTGGTGCATGTATCTTCATTTCATGCAGCAGTAGACAGCGATACTTGAGAACTGTGCATCTTTTACTTTTTTTAAATTGAATTTCTCACCACAGAAAAATGATGGTGGAGAAATAGGGTTGGGGAGAAGGCAAGTAGACACATGGGAAAGGTGCAAATCTTATAATATCAGCTTGTTATAGACAATAAGTCACTCTGTGTTTTTGGTGGGGGTAGATGATGCCTTCCCAGGAACACAATTAGGGACACAGTGAGAGGGGACCACACTTTGTAATTCAAAAAAATTAAATATGGCAAGTGTAATCAGTCAGCATTGAAACTCAATGACAATGACAAAGGATCTAAAACAGACATTTCCACAGCAACCCACACACCCTGAGCCCACTGCATGGAGGGCATACAAAACATTGCAGCTAGACATTAGAAGTATATCCTTCCTTATGCCACCAAGTGGCAGAATGCAGCTGCATAAAACACTGATCAGGGAAATGTGTAGTATCCCATATCTGTGCTTTTTTTAGTACTGATAGGCCAAGCACAGACATTCAAAAAGCTGGAGCCTGAATTGATTCAGTCTTTGCAGGTTGGTCTAACCTTCCGGCAGTTGCCAGAAGGCTAGAGCAAAGCTGAGTTGAAGGACGGAGGTGGTGTGACCAGACCCCAGCAGGGGGCTGAGTATGATTGGGGAGGGGTTTAAACCCCCACTCTGGCCTGCCAAGACCCCTGCCAGGGTGTGCCTGGAGACAGAGGGGGAAGCAGCATTTACCAGGTGTGTCCCTGAGCAGCAGGGGGCATGGCCAGCTGGCAGTCTGGGAAACACCTCAGGTGAAGGGGGGCAAGAAGGGGGATTAAACCCTCCTGCCTCCCCTCTCCCACTAGCGTAGGGCCTCAGCCAGGGTCTGGCTAATTTTTCCCCTCCTCACCGCTCAATTGGTGAGGAGTTGTGCTGGCCCAGGCAGCATGTTAGGCAAAGGGGTGGGGGAGAGGGATTAACCCCACTCCCACCTCCCCTCTCTTACCAGTATTGGACCACAGCCAGAATCTGGCTGGCTTTCTCCACCCCCGCTCATGGCTCAAGCATTGGGAGATGTGGCCAGCTGGTGACCTGGGCAATGCCTCAGACAAAGAAGGGAGAGGGGGGATTAAACGCCCTTTCCTTCCCTCTGACTGGGCTAACATGCTGTGTCAGCAACCACCAGGGGTTAGCAACCACCCACAGACGCCGCTGGCAGGTGATCGTATATGTCGCCGACAGTGTTGGCAGAAAGGGATGGGGAGGTGGTGACTGGGGGTGCACCACCATGCTCAGAAGGTGCACATGTACCTGCATGTACCACCTACATGTTGCCAGTGGTGGATTTGATACAATTCTGTACATGATGTTCACTCAGATTCTTCCCAAAAATATCTTGCAAATTTAAATTTATAGTTTAAATTAATGGGGGATGTACAACTACAAGGATGTCCTGTGAAATCAGATATCCAGTTTTAAAATTAAGCTTTTACCCTTACATTAATCAATGTTTTATTAATTGAAAACAATAAGGACCAGTTACTGATATTCTAATCTTTTTCTTTTTTTAAAGGAAGGTAAAATATGCTAAGTAAATATAAAATTCTGAGTATAATTGGAATGATAGCACAATGTGTCTGCCACAGGATCTGTATTTATCAGCACATACACATGCCTTTATTATGCTATGTAGGTTGTAGTGTATTTCACTTACGTGCAAGGACAACACATGGGGGGCATCTTTCAAGTTAATTATCAGCCTGGCCTATTGTGTCTTTCTCTGTTACTAAAATTTAATATTCTTTCTCTTTTCACCTGCATATTCTTATTCTTTTCAGGGATGAACAACCAGATTGCTGTGCAACATCTTAGAAAATTTGGGATGAAAGTTCTTATAGAAATGCAAGTCATTATCAGTCTTGTATGCCTCTGAATTTTGTTGTTCCATTCCTATTATATATTTTATTCCTCTTATAGTAGTTTTTTTTGCCAACTGCCTGCCTCATGTGTAACCCTCTTTTAAATTGAGTTACCTTGTTCTATCTGTCTCTCTTTGGCACCTTATTCAATCAATCAACCTCTCCACAGTGCTCCATCACATCTTGTTATTCAACCTGTATATCATGTCTTTTTACTTCTAGGTGAAATCTCTTACACTCAGAGATAGTAACAAATCCATGGCCAGCCAGGACTCCATGCTTAAAAATGTTCTGTTCCACAGTGATTCAGACTGGCAGTAATGAGGCATAGTACTAAAACCACCAACCCCTAATGTCTGAGCTGCAGAAGAAACTCCTTTAGATTTTAGCAATATGGGGCCCTGGACTCTGATACAGAAGGGAGCAATGCTCCACAGGTAAAATACAGACTGCCCTATTTAATAATATATATTCAAAACACACTATCATAATGCTGATCCAGGTTGTCACCCATCCCTCGTACTGAACTGAAACTAATGGCTAGATCCAAACCATAATTAAGGGACACACCATGGGATTTAATCATTGTTCAGGCTCTTAAATACGAAACTTTGTAATCCTAAAAACTTCCACTCAGCTTCTGTCTAAACTTGGAGGCACCTAAACTCCATAAGAACCAGGTTTTTTTCTACTTTAAAGTTCCCTAGGTGCTTGACAATTTTATTTCTCTGCATATGCTGAAGTACTATATATTTTGCCTGATCTACATTAGAAAATGTAACTACTGTACTACTTCCGGAGACATGGCAGAGCATGGTGGAGAAGTGGGACATGAGGTGCCCAAAGGCAAGGAGAGGACAACTATGTAAATTAGGGAATAGGGAAATTATACTTTTTTCTGTTTTATTAAAAAACAGAATCAATAAAGCATTGGAATCACTGGATTCCAGCCTGTATGAATCAATAATTAATGATTTTTCTTATAAAGATCAGAATATGTCAGTGCCATAATATGTGTACAAATGTAAAATGATCTTTGGTGTCACCTGCAACAAATTTGACTCATATTTTGTTGATTTTTAAAAATTGTTTGAATATGCAGCTACATGTTAAGTCCAATGCCTAAAAAAGAAAAGCAAAGATAAATAAATGCATCACTAAAAATGCTAGGGTGAATGTGAATATAAAATGTACATACAATCTTTTTAGGGCATAAGTCAGTCAACTCCAGAGGTGTATCTGTTGCCTCTGTGCTGAGCTTGGAATACCACTTAGAAGCACTGCCTACTTCCTTGCTGTCAATCTGTGCATGACAGCCACAAAATGAAGTAGCTGAAATTGAGACGTTAGGCTGTTTCTCAAGTAGGTTTATTGGTGTGTTCTCAGGGATTTTCTAAAGTCAGCTATGTTGCCTTGTTTTAGGGATTTGGTGATTTCAGAGGGCATATGTACTTTTCAACAGTGCTCCTGGACTCAGACTATGGGTGATATAGAAAAACTCTACCTGTCAGATTTAAGATGAAACTTTGTTTGGTAGCAGCTTTTCCCACAAGTGCCTTTTGCAGGTTTTTTGTTTTGTTTTGTTTTTTTTTGCACCGTCTTTTAAAGAATATTGCATTGGCCAGTACTGGAGGCAGGATTCTGCACTAGATCGATGACTAATCTGATCTAGCATGGCAGTTCCTACGTTCCATAGTGACAGAGTCAAGGCAAGACTGTGCTTACAGCATATGAGTTTAATCATACTTTCTGCTTCTTCCCATTAAAAGAGCATCCAAAGGTTCCAAATTGCAGTGGGCAATCTGAGAACCTGAGCTTGTGGTAAGACAGACCAATGACTCTAAACAATACATCTATTTAAAAAAGGAGAGGAAAACATTAATGGACAGAAAATTTACAAAATAAATAAGAACAGCAGCACATTTCACTTGTAACTGTCAGTGATGCCACTGAAGCTGAAATGTAAATGACACTGAATTTGCTTGTATTAAAAATACAGCTTATTATTTCCCTCCAGTCCTACTTCAGGCTCAGTACAAAGTAGAAACACTTTGGGCGCATGTGCACGTTGCCCTACAATGATGTCGTTACTGTGCTGTGCTTTAGCACTTCCTTTTGGAAGTATGAAAGCATGGCGCAGTAACAGCCTGTCCTGCACAGTTATGATATATATATGATGCACAGTTATTTTTAGCAACTACTTTGATGTAATGCGATAACAGGGGAGTGCATCACTATGGTGAAGTAGCTGCTGGTCACATGTAGACACCTATAGACACTACATCACCATAGTGCATTGCTACAGTGAATGGTATCCTGTGTAGACATGCCCTTTGTGTCTTCACTGCTGCATGCAGGTGAATACTCTCAGCCCTGTTGCTGCAGTGCTTTCAGCTGCTGTTACCGAGATGTTTGTTCATGCCTCCTGCAGCAACAGAAACACACAAATCACTATCTTGTGCTCGCTTCATGCAATCACTCACCTGCAGCCTGCCTTAGGCTCAGCTCCCCTTGTGCATGACGATGCTGATTTTGCCAGTAAAAGAACGTCCTTGCTTTATACTTGAAGGAAAGACTAGGGGGGGAAATAGACATATGAGGAAGAGCGAGTAGGCAGAGAGGTCAGGGAGCAACAGAGAAACAATTGAGCTGATCCAAAAGAGACAGATGCAAGCTGGTCAATTAGCCTGGAAAGGAGAGACAGGATACTTGTAATTCCACTGACATTGATAAGACCTGTAGCCACCATGTATTTCCATGCTCAGAGATCATTTTAAGAGAGCAATTTCATAAAAATATTAATTACAATTAATACAAATTTGTCTTGGAATTAGTAAATATCTATTTTACTGAGTATCTTGTCCTGGGCTTTTCTTTTTAGTGGCTTTTTTCTAAAAAGGAAAATGAAACCCACCAAAAAGGGGGGCCTAAGGCACATATTTTCCATTCATTTTGTCTTAATCCCCTATTTTTATTTGGAAATTCCATCCTCAGTTTCTCATCTATAAAATGGGAATGCTACTACTTCCTTTCCTTCACTCTGTTTTCTGTTTAAATTGTGAAATCAGGCGAGCTGGAAGCTACAGTTTGTATAGTGCTCATGATGGGGAAGAGACTCTTTTCAGGGGTCTAGGTATTAATAAATACTAATATACATACTACCTAGTAATATATGTGATAGGATGGAGGGAGGAATGGCAGTGAATGGGACAACATGGTAATTCACCTCCAGGTAGACATGCTAGGTACATCCAACTGTACAATGCCATGACCAAGGTAATGAATCAGCATTTGGCTCATAATAAAAAGCAGATCAATGTCATTGCTCCTTGCCATAAATCCAGGTTCACCCAGCACTGGAACAATGAAACCAAAGTTTATAAAGATGTGACACTCATCACAGCCCCAATAATGACTTTAAATTATCCAGGCAACATGGCTGTGGGTAAGAAGGGCTAAGACAATACTGCAAATAACTACTTCTATTTTCCTAGATAATAATGTTCGTTGTGCCATCAGAGAAAAGTTAAGGAAGTTATTCATTCACTAGCAAATTGCTCGTCAAAAATGATGGAGAGGGTGGGGGGGACAGAGCCCCATGTCCAGCCCCCCCCCACACACTCTCTGGGTCTGGCCTTGTTCCACCTCCCCCGCCTCTGCTCTGGGTCCAACCCCACTTCACCCCCCTCCAGCTTCTTTGGGTCTGGCTCCACCCTTCCACCCCACCGACACTACTCTGGGTCTGACCCCACTCTACGCTCCTCCCACCACTCCAGGTCCATCATCCACCCATGCTCCACCCCCGCACCCCACTGCTCTGGGTCTGGCCCTGCTCCATGTTCTACCTACTCCCCCACTATGCTGTCCACCTGACCTGCATTCACTTTCCTCCCTCCCTGCCTGCTGTCTTCCTCTCTCTGCTGGCTATTCTGGGAGGGCATCAGGGCTGGGCAGTGGGGGGTGGGGTGGGCAGGGGTGTCACCACTGTGATCCTCCCCTTTGCCCTCAGGCAGGGAGGCAGGGGAGGTGGAAGTCCCCTGCTTGGGTGGCCGGGGCATGTTCACCGCTGCCACAAACTTCCTTGGCAACTTGGGCACATACAGCCCAGACCATACAGGCAATCCCTGCCCACCCTCTTGGTGGCGCATGCACAATTTCCCAAAGCAATACAGACAGACAGACAGAAAGACATAAAAGCTAAGCCTTTTATTATATTAGATTGTAATGGTTAATTACAATTAATGATTAATTTTAATCTTTCTTAAGATGATTCTGTCTGATCAGAATTTTGCTCCTCTCTGACACCATAAGGCATATATATCTTAAAAGGACTTCTGATCTGAGTAGATAGACATCTACGTAGGCCACAGCAGTTGCTGCTTCTCTGCTTAAACATTAGAGTACATGCCCCCAAATGGACGACCTTGGTCTAAGCTTCCTTCAACTTCAGGGGGCTTAAGTTCACACCTCTTATGTCCTAGCAGTCTTCTAACCCACAAACTGTGGAGCAAGCATGGTTTTGGCAGAGCCCTGTGAAGAGGGGGTTGGGGATTCTAGCTCCTCCTCTAATGATTGTTTATGCTTTGTACGCACTCGATTTACAGTGGATTTTACTGACTTACAGTGATGCATACCTATCTGAAATCATGCTGTTGTAAGTCATGGTATTGTTCTAGATTATATTTTATTAGCAAGGGACAGGATCTTGACTACTGTGTGCGGATTTGATCCCCACATCTCAAAAAGAATGTAGTAGAATTACATAAACATAGGGAAGAGAAAAACAGAAAGTGTGGCAATGAACAGAAAGTGTGTCAATGTTTTCTTTGGCATCTCTAAACCAATAAATGGTAGAAGCCAGGTATGGTACTGAATAGGGAATAGATCACCCTAGAGATATCCAGTTTGGTGCTCTCCCTGTATAGCATCCTCTTCTGTCCCTATCAGAGACATCCTACTGGGCTAGGTGGCCCATTAGTCTGACCAAGTATGGCACTTCTTATGTTTTTATATGTCCCAATGGAGTTGCAGCAATTTTGCATGCAGTGCACAGGGTGATCTCAAAACAAATGGATTACTCCACACTCTGCCTGAGCTGAGAGTTGCCACAGGAGGCATGAAATTTTAGTAGATCCTTGACAGTGGAGAAAGTGAGCTGGTATTCAATAAGGGAGTATATTAATACCAGCAGGTTGAAGCATGCTGAGTATTGTGCTCTTAGGGTGCTCCTTTTCTTTAAAAGACCTTAACTTTTTTTTTTTTACTTTCAATCCACTAGACCTCTTTTTCCTCTCCCTTCACAGGAAGGTGCACACCTTCCTGTTACAGATTCTGAGTAATGTCCAGCCGGAGGTGTTTGGGGTATGGAGAAAGATTGTAATGAAGACTTTCAGTAGATGGCTTTCCAAATAGTCCATTTGGGGTATTTTTCTAGCCCCCACAAGAGCGGCAGGTTTTAGCACCACATGAAGAAGCCTGCTCTCTGCTGCTAGTGACCTTCATGCAGTTTTTCACCCCCACTGGCTTTGTAATACAAAGTGTACAAACAGCATTGGAAACAAGAGATCAAGGACCCCATGATCAAGGGATCAAGGACCTCATCTATGTCATAGAGTCAGGCTTTGTCTTTCCTATTCTTCCATCACTGGGATTATTTTCTGAGCACTAAGACACTCACAGTCTCGCCTGGTGATTAGTCACTCTGCTTGCCTGTACGTGAGTGGGGAGGCTGCTCTGATATGCTGTCAGTACAGCGTGTTGAAACAAACTCAATTAATCAAGTCTGCTGGAGCATGGCAATTACTGCACTCCAGCAGCCTCCCATGTCTCATGTATCAGCATTCTGTGCTTCAAAATGGCAGCAGGGCCACTTAACTAAAGCTCACTGAATGACTTTTATTTCATGAATCCCCACCACTATACTGAAGCATGGGGACACTGATACATGAGACACTATGGCATGTCAATTAAAGCATCTCTCAGAGCTGCTCTAATTAAAGTGCTACCTCCCCCCATCCTCACCCCACCTCCCCAAAGCACCCTTTTAGCCCACTGGATAGGGTGGGATACAAATCTAAATAAAAATAAATGAATTAGGATGTCCTGTGGTCTGGGAGTTAAAGGTCAATTCTTCACAAAGGAAGATGACCCTAGAACAAGGGTTGGCAATTATTTTGGCTGGAGGGCCACTTAATGAGTTTTGGTGAGCTTTCAAGGGTAGCCCCACCCCTTGACAGGTGCCTCATCCCCTGGTCACTATCTTGGGACTGGAAGTCCCACTACACCCTGACCCTTGCCACCAGAAGTTTCTCCCCTTAGCCCCAGCAGTACTCCTACTGGGAGGGGAGGATTGCCATCTGGAACCAGAAAAAAAAAATCATATACTAGAAGTCAAACACCTACTATAACATATTTAAATTTTATTACAAAAATATTTTTGTCATGATTTGTATTTGTGTAGTCTATATAGAGATGTTTGCATAATACATAAAAAAATAAAGTCTTACTCTTGTACATTGTACATGGGGTGTGGTTTGCGGGGGGTGTGTATGGTGGGGTGTGTGTAAAGGGTTGTGAGGAGGTGTGGCTGTGTGGGATGGCATAAGGTATATTCAGGGTGTATATATGGGAGGTTGTGGGGGCAGGGTGTGGATTTGTGGGATGTGTGGGGGATGTAGGAATTCCCCACTCAGCTCCTGCTGCTAGCAGCAGCAGCTGGCATCAAGTGGTCTGGGTGCTCACAGTCTGCACAAATCATGGTCTGCACAAGCCAGCAGCACATGGATCCAACCAAAGCTGCACCTTGAGGCAAACAGAACAGCCAGGCCACCTCGCCTGTATTGCTTGGGGTTCCCCACAGCACACATGCAGCTCCTGGCACTCAGGTGCCACTGTGGGGAAGCCCGGCATGATGGAACTGGCTGCCATGCAGGGTGGGGCTCCCCTTCATTTCCACTGGAGCACCAGGTGGCAGCACCAGTACAGACCACAAATGCCCTGAGTGCCTGTCGCATGCTGGTGCTGCTGCTGCCACCAGTAAGGACTGTTCTCCATGGAGGGGAATGTGTAGTGAGTCCCCACCCTCCCTCAGACCCATACCCTGCCCACATGAGCTCTGCATTCCCACCACCACCACCCTGGGCATGGGTTCTGCACTCCCGCCAGCCTTAGCCCCATGGTCCCACCCAGCTGCAGCTCACCCTTCTCTCTCCCTGGCTACCGGCTGCCTGAAGTGAGCAGCGCAGCAGGGAGATGAGGAGGAGCTGTTGGACACTGGGGAAGCTGAGCAGGTCCCCCAGTGGTAGCAGCAGCTCCACCTGAAAGCTGCATGCTGGCTGGACCAGGCCCTTTTGTGCACAAGGGTGGGAGTAAGGCACATGGGGGAACAGGGTACAATTAGTTGGTGGGTGCCTGTGGGCCAAATGAAATTGCCTGATGAGCTGGATGCCTCCCACAGGCTATAGTTTGCCTGCCCCTGCCCTAGAACCTGGATTTCCCCTGCTCTGGGCAGATGTCTTAACTTCTAGGGTTCTGGGCCAAAGGTGAGTAGCATTAGTGTCACAGCATGCTAGTCTCAGACAGACGCTAGTCATGGTATTTTTGGCTGCCTGTAAGTTCAGGGGAATTGTGTAGCACTTCTGTGCATGCAAAAACATTGAAGTGCATTTGAATGACAGTGGTGTATAAATAGATATAGATGCTTGTGGCACAATAGTGAATTGACATCCTTAGTTACATGAGGTGGTAGTGTGACCACACAAGAAATTTATTCATGTAAGCCTAATTTAGGCCTTTACACAAATTGAAATAGAGAGTTATAGGATGGTTTAAATGTCTAAAACCACATGAGTGACATATGGCTTAGCAGTAAGGTAAATATAATTCTGATCCTAGTTTCTATTGCATTTTTAAAGTATTTGAATATCTAATTCCCTTTGAATCCTTTGGCAATGTCTGAAGTAAGAATTACGAGTATAAAGTATAAAGTATGGAGTTGTATGTACTCAGTGCACAATGTGCACAATGAATAGAAATAATTAAGCTCTAAAGCCAGGTGCAGGCATTACACTTTTAGAAGTATAAATGATCAGAAACTGGGCTATGTTCTTAACAGAACAGAAATGCAGAACACAAAACTGGTCTATACCCATAACAGAACAGAAGTTCAGCACATACAGACTGGTTAAAAAATGGCAGCACACAGTCTAAAACTTTTGTCCCCTTCCTCTCCACTCCCCCCAGACAAATATGTGTTCTGTTCACTACCAATGTAAAGCATGCATCTTACAGAAACTGTATAACTTAGATCAATTCCGCCTCAGGCTTTTTGAATGTCTGTACCTAGCCTAAGATAGCAGCTACTTAGAAACAGAGGCATTTAAGGTGATTCTGTAAGTGGAAGGTTGTCCAATTAACTCAATTATATTGAGAGATATATAAATTAGACAAAACAACTATATTTTTAGAATAACCTTTTAAAAAAATTCTGGAAATTAAAGCACATAATACAAAAGAGAAGGCTCATAATTATACTTCAGCTTTAATTATATTCCTATTCACATAATGGTTCTTAAAAACTAATCTATATAATGGGTCATCTATTTTGTGCTCTACTGACTCAGACTCTTGCAATATATGATGTATTGAGGACTTGTGGCCAGTCTGAGGGCCACATTTAATTTGCATATAGATATGCATTGAATTCATAGCAAAGAAAATTGCAAATTATTTTCTTTTTCTTTTTTAGTAGTTGGAAAGTTCTGCAAAATGCAAAGAATGATAAAATACTCTCAGAGCTATGGAGGAAAGAATATGGTAAATAGAAAGATGGTGCTCTTCTTTTGAAGCCAGCTTTTTGAAGATGTGATCAGGGCCATCCTTAGGGTGGGGTGAACCAGGGCGACTGCCCTGGGTCTCATGCTTTGGTGGGCCCTGTGGAACTGGGCAGAGCTGCCACGACAACTCCACACCACCACTGCCTGAGTTGTGTCCAGTTACTCACTATCCCTGCCCCTCCTGGCGCCACTGCTGCTGATGGTGACGGCAACATCTTCAGGTCTAGGGCACGTCAGATCAGAGTGGGGGCAGGGCCCCTCATGAGCTGAATTGCCCCAGGCCCCACACCCTGCTTGGGTCAGCTCTGGATGTGGTTATACATTTGTTGCACTGTAGGTTTGTGTCTGATAGGGAGCTGTGATGATTTGACATCTTCAGATTCATAAGAGAGAAGATACATTCACAATTACAACCATTTCTACAGTTACTTGCACAAATAACCTTCATATGTAACTCCAGTTATCTGTACTCAACAGGCATTTATAAGAATTCCCTTCCCACTGAACTGCAAAATTCCTCCTAGAATTAGCATTGTGTCCTGATTTTCCCTCAAACTGAGTACTGAATATAACTGAATTCTGCTTTGGTTTCAGCAACATCATACTTTGCTTCAAATGAATGATCATCATCTCTGTGTCTCTGAAACACTGTTAAAATGAGTCATGTTGATCCACAAGCAATAAAGAGTGTGATTGTACTGATATTCCTTGAATATTTTTGTATAAAAAGAAAAGAGGATGTTGAATAAAGGTGTACTTTGTTTGGAAAGCAAATCAGAACCTGAATTTCAACTTCAGGTTTTTGTCTTGAAGTGGGAGATTTACATTTTTTTAATGTGTTATTTACTATTTATAAGTATGTAATGCAAGATCAAAAAGCAACCTTATAATCTTCAGGAACATCCACAGCTTTCCCATTCCCGGTTAAAAATATTTTTATCTCTTCTACAATTTCAAGAAATCTGATGAAAACCTGCCTTCCTTTGAACTAGTTTTGGAATAGTAAAACAAATCATCATATTCAGATCTGAGTTTAGTAAAGAAAATGTTACAGCATAGGTTCAGTGTATAGACCGCTGGACTGGCAATGAGGAAACCTAGCTTCTAATTATCAATCTGCCAGTAACTCATTTGAGGAAAGAGTTTCACTTTAAGTTTCTCTTCATCTTATCTACAATATTTAAACTCCAGAGCCCAAACCAAACACCCATTTTTGCAGGTAAGAGTCAGAAAGTGAACAAGTCAAAGGCAGTGGTTGGGAGAACTGGGCTTCTGTTCTGGCCACTGTTCCTGCTGCCAATGACATTTTTTCATTTTTCAGTGACTGGATAAAATGGATAGGCAGGGGTGGGATAGTATCTGTCCCATTAGGAAAAGTCCAGAATCCAAGGGCCATAAATCCCAGTGTTTACTAAGTCATATTTCTCTACTTTGCTCTCCTCTGGGCCCTATTTATTTTCCTTTCTTACAGCCCAGTAGGAGTATGTTCTTCATACCTAAACCTTTCCCTGGAAGTTAGGTCCCTTTGCTAGGAAATGAGAGATGTAATTTCAGTTCCCCTGCCCCACCTGGATGAGGGGTGGCTAGAACGTGGCTCTCATTCTCTGCCCATGTGAGAACTGAGGCTACCCCACCACTGATCTCTGCGTAGCTCATCATGCATGGTGCACCTGGATTAAGGTGCCTTTCTTGTGCAACATGCGTGTGCCTATAAATTCCATCATGCATCCTGCACCTGGATTAGGGTACAGTGGTACCTTGGTACTCATCGTTAATTGGTTCCGGGAGGCGCAACAAGTACCAAAAACGACGAGTACCAAACAAATTTTTCCCATAAGGAATAATGTAAATAAATGGGGGATGTGCACAGGGCGAGAGCTACCGCGTGACTAACGCGTGACCCTTTGTTTCGGCTGGAAAGGGTAGTGAGTCACGAGGCAACCGACATGACACTCACAGGTTCTAGCTTGCGGGTCAAGTACCAAACAAACGACGAGTACCGGGACAAAATTTTTGCGTCAAAATGCATCGAGTGCCAAATTCAACGAGTTTCAAAGCAGTCGAGTACCAAGGTATGACTGTACTTTTCTTCTGCAACATGTGTGTGCCTATAAATTCCACAGTTTGGGATGTAAGGGCCTGTGGATGCAGATTTGATCCAACTGGCCATTTACATTTGCACATTTCATCTACAAATTGTAAAACCAGTCCCAAGTAGCCCCCCTCGCTCCATCCCCTCCATCATGGCAGCGCTCTGGTCCTCGTTGTCCCTCTCTGCCACCAAGGAGCAGGGAGGGGTGGGGGGGAGGTGTTGGATCCAAATCAAGTGCCAACAGTGTGTGGTGGATCACAGCCTGCTGGCCTTCAAACCAGATCAGGAGCTCCACAAACCATGTTTGTGTCAACCACAAACACGGCCTCCTCACCCTAAGGCAAAAGGTCAGGTCAAATGTTTCCCTGAGAGATCAGGAAGCTGAGCATGCTCTGTGGGCTAGGTATGATTTCCAGCTTCTCTCACAAACTGCTGGCAGCGCTGCATGTGCTTGGCATGGTGCTGGACTATGCTGAACCAGGAATTCTACCATGTGAGGACAGCTCTGATAGCTGCAGTACAATGGCATGCGCATCTCCACTTTGGCAATGGTCTCCCTGTACTGGACCTTATAACCTAGTCAGTGCTTGAAGGCTTTCTTGAAAGAAGACAGCAAGCTACCTACCTTGGGGGAACAGCATGCATCAAATGTCACTTACTAGGGACAGAATTGCTGGTACATTGCTGGTAATATGGACAGCCTTGGGCAGTATTCCTTGCAGCACATCAGATAAAGTCTTGTACATGTATATGTACGTGGCATGGTCAGACAGGAATACTGAGATCTTGTTAAAGTCCACACCAAACTGACAACTATCTTTTTGATGGCTTGAGACATGGTGGAAAAACTGACAGAGGTGAGGTTGACTGGTTCAGTTTGAAAAACAGGCAGGTCTCAGTTAGTCCAGCTCCCCAGTACAAATAAAATGTGCAGCACATAGTTGTCCTCAAGGCTGGGAGCTTCATCAGCCAAAATGGAACATGAATATTACTCTGCCAGGGTGGCCTTTGTTGACTCTACACATGAAGCAACACTGCAGTCCTGGTGAAGCTTGCTGTCATACAGAAAACTGCCAGCATTTGGCACCTATTGTTTCAGGTAGCTCCTCATATAACAGCTGCTGCTGGATTTGCAGCAGGACTAAGAACACCTGCAAAAGCAAAGGGGAAAAGTTGCAGAAAGTTGCAAGAGCATATGCATGTTTTTGATTGGCTCCTAAAGCAGGAGAGGGGTGGGGAGACTGCCAGGCTCAGAGAAGGGAAGAGCCCCAGGACCACAGAGCTGGGGGAGAAACCACCCTGCAGCCTGCCTCTGAAGTGAACCTGCCCTTAGTGACAGGGAGAAGATAACCTGGTCTTTTTCCCTCTGTGAGGCAGAGGGACCTGTGTGGAGGGAAAAGGATAGTGAGGTAGACTTGTCTAGGGAGCAGGCTGTTGATTTGAGATGGCTCTAGGGAGAGTTAAGTGAGAAACAGCCTGGGTTTGGGTGGGTGATAAGCCAAAGGTTTGTTTCAGTTATCAGCACAAGAGGCCATGTCTGGGAATTGCAGAAAGGTGCTTTTGGGGAAAAGGAACAGTGTATTTTTCTTTGCAGATACCATAGACAGATGGAGCAGAGGAAGCTACTCTTCCCCATGAGGCTCTAAGAGACCAGGACTTCCTGGAGCAGCAGCACCAGCCATGGGTATTGTGTTGCCTGTGTGAAGAAGACTTGATGTC
Organism: Caiman crocodilus; assembly: GCA_030014935.1. NCBI lineage: Eukaryota > Metazoa > Chordata > Crocodylia > Alligatoridae > Caiman > Caiman crocodilus. Next base: position 40,805,931 of record JAGPOW010001918.1, on the reverse strand, counting down.
TTGTTAACTCTGTGTGCTCCTGCTGAAATTCACTGGAGTCTCAAGGTTTAAGCTGGGGAGTTGTACGGAGGGTGTCTTTGATTACATTTATATAGAGTGTTTTAGTTCATTGATACCTGCCTTTAACAATTACATTATTGATATCCTGTTCTGCTATTAACCTAATTCATATGTCAGCTGTTTTGTAAATAATAAACTGTGTAAATAGTTAGACTGTATGTACTCCAGTGTGTGTGGAAACCATAAGAAAGTACTCCACAGAGATGTGGCTCCAGCCTTAGGGGTTGGGAGGTTGATGGATGCTATTTGACACCCCAAGACTCTGAATTCAGATGTAGCCATGGGTAACACTGTGGCTAGGGTGATCAAGTTTCTCTGGTGGGACGTTGGCCTCCATGACTGCTTCTGCAAGGGAAAATACCAGTCCTTGCCTTGCCAAGCTGCTTTCTGTTGTCCTTTTAAGCAAGGAGGACATGGTCCCTTGCTTCTTGCTCGGACCTTCAGCATGTGCAGCAGGCTTCCTCTTCATGTGTGCCTCAGACTCTAAGTGACAATCAATGCTGGTTTTCCTGGACACATCCTGAGTTAATTTGCAAGTGGTAGAGAAGAGGATGCCTTTGTCTGCATTCAGGGTCCCTGCAGGATATAATCTTGTACAGTCCACCATTGAAATGTATTTGCCTATCTTGGAAGACTTCTTTGCATGCATCTCTGCTCTTTCTTGGGCAGAAACAAACATGCGTGTTTCAGTTGCATGCCTGTGACACTTTAGAAGCTGCTATCAAAACCATGGGTGACTGGTGCTGCCTTAGTCATTAGTTGGGGGGGCATATGCCCCTCCCTGTGATCAGTCAGTGACCGGGGGGGGAAGAAGAGGTCTTCCTACAGCCGATCACAAGGTGGCTGATTGCTGTGTCCACTTTCAGAAGTGGCTGCGACTACTTCTGGGAGTGCCACAATGCTCCCATTCCCTGGCCATCACTTGCAGGGTGGAGGGCACCATCACTCCTGCGCCTGCTCCCACTGCCCATCGCCTAAACAGCGAGTGTGGCCAGTTAGGGGGTGCACCGGGGCTCTCAGAGGGTGCACATGCACACCCTATGCATTGCCACTGACCAAAACCCTCCTGGCTTCCCTGGCTGACACTTGATTGGCTCCTGGAATGAACCTGGGTCAGGGGCTCAGCCTCCGATGAGCTGCTGTTTCCCTCCTCTCCCCTCTCTCTCCCTACCTCTCCCTTTCTCTGTCCTTTAGGATGCCAGGCCTTCCCTCAATTTTCTCTTTTTCAGTCCTTTGTTTTTCTTTTCCCCTGCTCACTCACCAATTTTGCACCTTTTTGCAGTCCCTGTGCTTTTTTTTTTTTTTTTACAGGAACCAGACTTTTTCACAGGGAGTAACCAAATTCAGTTTCCATGAAAATAACAAAATCACAAACTCAATCAGTCCTTAGATATAACCAAACCAGAAAAGGATTACAGGGTCACATAATCAGGGTTACATATGGAGTTATGTGCCTTCCAGGCATGAGTAGGATCCTTGCACAGCCATTTATATAGCTGAGTTAGTTTTTCAAAGGCTACTTACCCCTTTAAAGGGTGGAAGTTTGCCCTAAGCTCCTTAGAGCAGCGACTGTATGTTTGCAATGTGCTTAGCACAGTGTGGCCTTGATTTCCCTGGGATGCATTATACGTGACTGAAATATAAGTAGTTGACAGTGCTATAGGCCATATGATTTGATGAAGTACAATGCAACAGTAATGACAATTGTTACACTATTGATGAATAAATCTTCTCATTACATGGTTTTCAGAATCAGTGGCACTGGATTATCCTTCTCCCCACCTCTCCTCAGGGGTTTATGTAAAATTGGGCAATAAAAATGCATACAATTCTCTACATCGTGCAGTAAAGAAATGCAGTTCTGTGCTGAAGCTAGTAAAAGCTGACAAATCAAAATTCAGAAATTTCACATGTTCCAGTAGATTATTGAGATCAGAGCCTTTTATTGTCCTTGAACTGGTGTGAAATTGAAAGAAGACTCTTAAACTCTTGACATACTTCATAGCCTATAATTATCCCATGAAGAAAAATAAAGACTTGGAGCTATAGATATTTAGTCAATAGACCCACCTGTTGCCGGGGAAAACTTGTGAAATGTTTTTGTTGCTACTTGGAGCCACAAAAAAAATGTGATGTTATAGTCTTTAGTGGACTTGGACTCAAATTCGGACTCGGACATTTGACTCGACTCAAGTTCACAAGGTTCTGAGTTGATTTCTTCAGCCTCAACACCTCTGTATTGTTTTCTGAAATTCCCTTTGATGAAAGACCTTGATCATCTTTGCTGACAATGTAGGCATTTCATAATCTCTCTGCTGCTTTCAACCTGGACATGAAATGGTTTGAAGAGGTTCTGTTGACTGGAAGTATGTGATCAACTGGCACTACTTTCTGTCTATCCTGTTCACCTGCCTGCTCACTAAGCTGGCTATTTTTCATACTGGACTGTCCCTTTTTACTGTCTGAGTACAGCCACTGTTCCTTTGCATAGCAGGTACATTACAGAACCCCCTTTTTGGCAATACAGGGTGTTTATTAAGTCCTCATGCAACTTTAAAATTTAATAACTTTGGATGTACACATGATAGAAGCAAACTGTAAATGGTGATTGAAAGCATAATTCATTAAGTTTTAATGCAATACAGCTCAAATTTGTAGACTTCAACATAACCACCATCTTTTGTAATACATTGTTCAATCTGATTTTCTAATTCATAGAAAACATTTTCCAGTTGCTGCTGAGTGATTTCATGAATTACATTTGTGATTCTTAGCCTATGCGTAGCTTACACTATACTAAACAACTTAATGAATTATACTTTCAATTGCCAGTTACAGTTTGCTGTTTTCATATGTATATCCAAAGTTATTCAAGTTTAAACTTGTACAAGGACTTTACAAATACCTTGTATGGTACTTATGTCTATATGTAATTTTGTACCTAAGTTATGATTCTCCACTTCTACTTTTCATACGTTTAGTTCCAAAATATCTGCCTTTTGGCAGATGCACTTCTCTAAAATCAAGCAACTCTTACATATCTGTTGCCCCACAACTTTTTAAATATTGTAAATTATTTCTTCCAAGCAAGCTATCCTCTTAACCTTATCTGTAATCTTTTCACACAACTCCAGTGTTTCTGGAAAAGAGGCTTGGCTGGCACAGCAAAACTGTGTGCTGTTTCCCAAAGTGTCTGTACTGGTATCAGTGCTTTCCTGCTTAACATATCTATTCACTGTACCACAGAGCTGCTTCCTCCTCTGTCTACATACTTATGTATCTCTATCCTGTTGGCACTGGATTTAGGACCCAGCCCTTATACCTTTGTTACAGGCGAGCACAACCCTCAGACTGACCACAACCTTTCCATTCAATAATTGGCAAATTTTTATTGACATGGAATGATAACAAAAAAGCACCAATACAAACAACCAATTCTGTATCTACCAATCCTGGGGCTGTCTTCAGAGTCAAAGTACATCTAGGCTTCACTCTGGGGCTGTCTCTTAGGTGTCCAACGTTAGCATGGCATGTTAATATTTTGGAGGTGGGATGCTGAGGCCCACAGTCCCCCTCCAGTGGGTTGGGTGAGATGGGCTGCTAGTGTGTGCCCTCTGTTCCTGGTGGCCTCAGGGACCTTTCCCAAGGGGCAGGAATGGGAACAGGGATGGGGACTCCTCTCAGGGAGGAGAAAGAGGAGGAATGGGGAAGGATGGAAAGGGAGACGAGGGATAGGGAAGTACCCTTTGTTAATATCAAGTCTCTGCTTTTGTATTCTCCTTCCCTCCTGATGACTCTTCATTTGTGGCTGGCTCTAGTCAGTTGTCTCTCTGTGGTCACACGTCAACGTAGTGACCTTCTAGTTTGGTTTGTGTGGGGGCCAAGTATAGCCAGTGGGGCTGTAGGTACTTCGACCAATGGAGTAGAATTAGGCACAGACACATACTGGTTGAATTGAAATAACTTTACTTACACTGCTGAAGTACACAGACTTGCACTGTCGATGTACACAGTGTAGGCACCTCTGTAAAAGTTGCAATTCGGGTAGAGCTCTAAACAACACACTGATATTTCTGAGCATGCAGGGTATGGGGTATGTTGGGACAGTCGGAGACGGGGAGTCATTGGTGGGTGATCAGTCCTCCCAGTTTGCTCCGAGATGCACGTGGAACTCTCCTCTGAGGTACAAGCAGAGTTCTCCGACTTGGGCAGAAACTGCCCTAGCTTTTATACGGCTAGTGAGCCAATTGCTAGTTATCAGGTAGGAATAATTTACAACAAGCCAATAGGTAGCGTGCATTCAAACAATGCGATTGCTAAGCTTGGCGGGGACTGTTCACTGCACCAAGGTTTTTTTTCCCGCCATACCGAGGGATTTGTTACACCGAGGAATCGCTTTGTGCCAAGAAATTCCACTGTGCCGAGGCACTTTTAATTACTGAGTACAGACAGTTTGTTCCCCCCAAAACCCAGGACTCAGTCCCCCTGCTGCTCTAGGGCCTTATAGCTTGGTGTCACTTATCTCATGTTATGGGACAGTATGGTGTATATTTCTTTGGTTCCCAGGCTGTTTTATAGACTATGTGTCCTTGTTGTGTTAGACAACCTGTCTGACAACATTGAAGGCTGTGATCTCATGTTATGGCATGCTCCGCTCAGTTCTCAGGCTGTGTCCATCCCTTGGCCTTGTCGTGCTGGACAGCTTGTCTGCTTCCAGGGCTATATGGAACTGTGTGTGTGAAACCCAGGTTCTTACAAATCAATTAACCCCTGCTGCCCATCCTGAACACTTGTAATATATATATACCTATAAGCCAATTCCCACAAAAACAGGCCTTTAAATACAAGTTCTAAGCCAAAACACCTTATATTCTGATTATCTTGAATCCCAAAACAAGTGCTGCTTCATTCCCCTACAGCCATCATTATTGCCCGTTCCCCAATCTCCCTTAGTGGCTGCAAACAGTCTTTTCAGCAGAAACCACTGGATCCTAGACTTTTAGACTCTACCTTATCCATGCATCTGCAACTTGGCAGAATCTTATATTTTGTGAATTGAATGCAACCTTCTCAGCCACATGAGATTTACGTCTCAAATTATCGTTTTGAGAGCAGTTTAATATGTAAAATAGGTTTTATTTGACAGACAGTTTTAGAACTGTAAGATTTTATTGCAACACTTCATCGTGTGTCAGTCTATCCTTGAGATGTGGGAAACCTCTATTTTCATTGGCTGCATTCGGATGGAGTTAAGGAAAAATGCTGCATAATAAATAGGAGACCCAACATTAGATATAGTGGCTATGATTCAATTCCTAGGTAAGAGAGTGAACTCCCAGCACAACTGGTTAAAATGTCACTAGAGAAAATTAATTGATCTTTTTGCATTTTGTCCTTACTCAAACAGATGTTTATGATTTATTTCTTATTGTGTGTAAGCCGTAATCAGGCCAAGACCAGTAAAAGTTAAAAATGCTTTCCACTTGTACAAGTGACAGGGGTTTAATCTCTTAAATTGAAATGGTGGGTTTTTAATTGCAATAATTAAAAATCCACTGTTTCAAGTTAGGGGCTTCTGTCAATGTTACAGTAAGGGGCCCAATCCTAATTTCTTTTCCCCTGTAGAGCCAGCCTGCCTCTCCTTCAGCCAGGGGATTAGCTGCTGGCAGGCTAAGCAGGTCCTGAGATATGGGGACCTCTGGTCCTTCCATCCATGGTGGTAGCATCTCTGGAGGCAACCTGGGTAGGCTGCTAGTGGTCAGGTGCTGCCTGGGGGGGCATCGCCACCATGATGGGAAGTCCAGGGCACCTGTAGCTCAGGGACTGCCAGCAACTTGCCCCCCAGCCATGGGAGAGGCTGACAGGTTCCATGGGGAAAGAAAAAGGATCAGGCCCCTTGCTGATTTTTTTTTTCTTCAGCAGAGCCTGCCCAGGCAAGCTATCACCAGGCCGTGCAGCTCCTGAGCTGTAGGGGGGCTTGGTCCTTCCCTCTGCAGTGGGAGCACCCTCTGGGGCTGGCCAGGCCAGGTGCTAGCTCTGCAAGTGTTGTTCCAGCTCCCAGCAAGCTTCCAGCATGCAGGCTTAGGGAAGAGTTGGATCTGGCAGGTGCTCCAGGAGGCCCCAGGAGTCTCTAGCACTGTGGAGGGGAGGACCAGGACCCCCTGTAGCTCAGGGGCTACATGGCCAAGTGGGAGCTCAGGCAGGCAGGTTCCACTGAAGAAAAAAGTGGTGAGGGGCCTGATTCTTTCCCCAGCCCATGGAGTCTACCCACCTCTCCAGCAGCTGGGTCGGGGAGAGGGAGTGGGAGCTGCTGGTGGCCCCTGAGCTGGCTCTGGACCTTCCCTCCATTGTGACAGCACCTCCCAGGGACACCAAGGCAGGTAGCATCCAGCCCCAGGGGGTACCACCACCATAGGAGTAAGGACTGGGGCCCTCCACAGCTCAGGGACCAGTCAGCAGCATTCCTCCCAGCTGCAGGAGACATGGGCAGGCTCTGTTAAAAAAAAAAAAAAAGGATTTGGCTCCTCACTACTTCTGCTTTCAGCCTGTCTCTCCTGTATCTGGGGGATGGGGGGAGGAGGTGCTGTCAAAGGCTGTGTTATTACAAATAGCTACATTGCAAACTAAACTACATGTTGATGTGGTTACAATCAACAATGTGGTGTGACACAATTAAACCAGAAAAATAGCCAATTTTCATTAAACGTACAAGCTCTCTGCAAGTCTAAAGTTTGAGGGACAACACCAGCATGCAGCAAAACACTTGGAATCTAGTTAAGAACATCCTGGGATGGAGAATAGAATCAGTGCAACCTGCCATAGTATAGAAGAAAAGCATATAATTGTGTTAAATCAGTGTGTTTAGAGTAGTGACTCCCACCAGATTACTGCCTCATAATTAATAGAAAATTATCAGTTTTATTACTGTTTGTGTTATTTTTATATTAAGTGAAATGACTGTTCATGTTCAGCAATGAGTGACTCAGTGGCAGAGCCTTGCAACCAGTGCGAGATCGCAGTAGTTAATAGATTTGACCCACTTTGAGGGCATGATTGGCGGGTCCAGATGCCCAGCTTCGAGAACCATCTGCAAGGGTAGCTTTTTGCTTGGTCGGGGAAGAGATATTAGGGACCACGCAAGAAAGAGGCGCGTGTGTGTCCCCTCAGCAGGAGAGTGAGCAAGACAGTTAGTCGGTCTGTCGTGCGCGCGTCCTGAGAGGAGGCTATCAGGTCACTTGGCTAACCTGTCTGCCCAGCCTTTGCGCCCAGAGAGAGAGAGAGCACGAGTTAGGAGTGGGAGTGCATATCATTGAGCACTCACTCCCTTGCTCATCCTCACACGTGTCCCTTCTCGAGCCGTGATATGAGGTAGGCCCGAATACCTGCCTCAGGCTCTGAGAAGCCCCGAAGTACACGGGAAATTTCGCTTGCCACAAGCACTGCAGTACGCCGTCACCTGGCTGCAGCCACTGCGTCAGTCATCGCACACCACCGCTTTATCCTGAGTGTAAAGTCATTTCAACACCTCGTCGTACAAGTTTGGTTCAAGTTATTGTAAGTAAAATTTTTCTTGTTTGGCTTTACACACTGCCTCTGGAGTCTCTCTCTCTCCCTGTGCCAAAGATCCAGAACACACCTGGGTTGGTGCCTCCACTCGAGCACCTCACTCGGTGTGTACCTTGCAGAGGGGCCTCCGAAGCCACCCCTTGTCTGCGACAATAATATGGTATGACCAAAATGCAGTACATACCTGGGAAGATCTATGGGAATTCTGTTCAAAACAAAGTTCATTAATCAGCAAATTGCAAGATGAATGGCACCAAACATGATTGATCGTACATAGGGAATAATACAGGCTTGATGTAAGCGCTTTTAATATATAAAAAGAGTAGAATAGAAAAAAAAAATCAGATTTGTGTTTAACCCTGACCTAACCCTCCACTAGCCCAATCTGATCATCTGGCTGATAGCAGGTACAAAGATTCCAGTAAGTTTATACTCACTGAGCAAGTCTAACTTCAGTCTCATGTTGCTTCAGCACTGCCATGTGCCCCTGTGGCCATGCAGGAGAGCTTCAGCCTCTGGACACATGGCTGCCAGCACTTGGCAGCCATGCTTGAGGCAGAGCCAGCTGCCAGGACTTGGTAGCAGTCTTGGAAGCACACCGTCTGCACTGTAACTTCTGGGCTGATGCTTTCTGTGTCAAAGCAGCAGTGTGGCAGAGACACAGGCATCATGTGCCTACCCTGCTTCTGGTGCAGCTATGCTTCCTAGCCCTGGCTGCCCCAGCTCCTGGCCCTGGTGCCCAGGGACAGGATCCCATGCTCCTTAGGGCTGCCACAGCTTTCCTGCTTGACCACTGCCATTCAACACCTGGTGCTTAACCTCCTTGCACTACCCAAATCCCCCACCTGCTCTGGCCACCTACTAGACAACTGGCACATGGTCTTTCAGGGACCCTGCCACTGCAGAGCTGCTGCCAGTCATGATGACCATAGGCTCCAAGATGCCCCTTTTGGGACCAACATTGTCCTCCTGTCCCACCAGCCCAACTATCTCTGGGCCCACCACACCAGCCAGGACAGGTGGCAGTGCATTGTGCTGCAGGAAGGGGACAATGGCCAGTGGGTCAAGACATTCTGGATAACTCAGACCACCTTTGAAGACATGCTGCACCAGTTCCAGCCCTGCCTGGAGTGCCTCTAGGAGTTTGGAAGATGTCCCTGATGATTGGAAAAGGGAAAACATAGTGCCTATATTTAAGAAAGGAAAAGAGGAGGATCCAGGGAACTACAGACCAATCAGCCTCACCTCAGTCCCGGGAAAAATCATGGAGCAGATCCTCAAGCAATCCATTTCTAAGTACTTGGAGGAGAAAGTGGTGATTAGGACCAGTCAGCATAGATTCAACAAGGGCAAGTCATGCCGGACCAACCTGATCACCTTCTGTTATGAGGTGTCTGGTTCTGTGGTTGCAAGGAGACCAATAAATGTGATATACATTGCTTTTAACAAGCCTTTTGATACAGTCTCCCACACCATTCTTGCAGGAAAGCTAAGGAAGTATGGTCTGGATGAGTAGACTGTAAGGTGGACAGAAAACTGGCTGAAGCATCAGGCTCAGAGGGTAGTAGTCAATGGCTTGATTTCTAGTTGGCAGCCAGGATCAAGTGGAGTGCCCCAGAGGCTGGTCTTAAGGCCAGTTTTGTTCAACGTCTTTATCAACAACTTGAAAGATGGAATAGAGTGCACCCTCAGCAAGTTTGCAGATGACACCAGGTTGCAGGGGTTATTAGATATGCTGGAGGGTAGGGCTAGGATTCAGAGTGACCTAGACAAATTGGGAGATTGGGCCCAAAGAAATCTCATGAGGTTCAAAAAGGACAAGTGCAAAGTCCTGTATTTAGGATGGAACAATCCCATGCACTGGTACAGGCTGGGGGCTGACTGGCTGGGCAGCAACTCTGCAGAAAAGGACCTGGGGGTTGCAATGATTAGCTGAATATATAAGGCCGCAGCTGCAGTACTGTGTCCAGTTCTGGGCACCCCACTTCAAGAGGTATGTGGACAACATGGAGAAGGTTCAGAGGAGGGCTACCCACATGATCCGGGGACAGCAGGGCAGACCCTACAATGAGAGGCTACGGGACCTGAACCTGTTCAGCCTTCACAAGAGAAGGTTGAGGGGGGACCTGGTGACCATCTATAAACTCACTAGGAGGGACCAGAAGGGTTTGGGGGAGACCTTGTTTCCCCTAGCGCCCCCCTCCCGGATAACAAGGAATAACAGCCACAAGTTGTGGGAGAGTAGATTCAGGCTAGATATCAGGAGGTGCTACTTCACAGTTAGGGCGGCTAGGATCTGGAACCGACTTCCAAGGGAAGTGGTGCTGGCTCCTACCCTGGGGGTCTTTAAGAAGCAGCTCGATGCCTACTTGGCTGGGGTCGTTTGAACCGTTTTCTTCCTGTCCAGGCAGGGGGTAGGACCTGAAGATCTACAAGGTCCCTTCCAACCTTACTTCTATGATTCTATGATTCTATGAATATGAGTCAATTGTGTGCCCTTGTTGCAAAGGAGGCTAAAAGCATACTGGGCTGTATCTGTAGGAGTGTTGCCAGCGGGTCAAGAGAAGTGATTCTTTTCCTCCGTTCAGTATTGATGAGGCCACATCCAGAGTACTGTGTTCAGTTGGGTCTCCCACTACAGAAAGGAAGTGGACAAATTGGAGAGGGTCCAGTGGAGAGTAACAAGAATGGCGAAGGGGCTAGGGGACATGACTTATGAGGAAAGAGTGTGGGAATTGGGCTTATTTAGTCTAGAGAATAGTAGACTGAGAGGGGATTTAATAGCAGGCTTCAACTACCTAAAGTGGGGTTCAAAAGAGGATGTAGCTAGACTGTTCTTAGTGGTGGAAGACGACAGAACAAAGAGCAATAGTATCAAATGCAGCAAAGGAAGTTTAGGTTAGATATTAGGAAGAATTTTCTCACTAGGAGGGTAGTAAAACACTGGAACAAGCTACTCAGAGAGGTGGTGGAAACTCCATCCTTGGAGGTTTTTAAGACCTGGATAGACAAAACTTTGGCTGGGACGATCTCGTTAGGGATGGTCCTGCCTTGAGCAGGGCGTTGGACCAGATGATCTCCTGATTGATTCTATGATTGGTGAACCACAAAGAGGAACACTGCTATTTCTACTTCACATGAGCTGCACTCAGTATGAATTAACTACAGCTGGTAACTTGGCTCATTATAGCCCAGATTCGGTCTATGAAATTCACCTTGTGTCCTGGTCATGCAGCAGCTTGCAGTTTGGATCCAGCCTGGTATGCAGCAATGGCAGTGGTGGGTCCAGCTTTGACACAGGAGCATGTGGTGTTGGTAGCAGCTCCCGTTCAAACAACAGGACACTGGAAGGGCCATTGGCTGAGGAGGTAAGGCCAATGTGGCTGGAGGGTGACTGAGGGCATGTCAACTTTCACTCACCCTCTTATCAACAATCACCATGGCCACCGCCATAGCACAATGGCCCTGGATTATTGGCGCACCACTCCCCTACTGGTCATATCCCCATACTTCAGTAGTCTGTTGGAGTGGTTCTGTGGGTCACATGTTTGACATCTCTGGTCCAGAACAGAAGAAAAAAGAACAATAAATGAAAACTTACAAGGTATTTTCATTTCCTGATTATATTATGTTCAGGTTGTAGCCTTTCTTTATCATTAATTTGTGCTTCACTGTATTTCCATTTGCTTAGCATAACTATGTCAAATACAGTACCTAATTATTATAAAGCGATTAGCAACAAATCCCTTTGAACAGCAATTAACAATATTTATTTTCCGTAAGACAAAAGAACAAATACTCAGAGCCATAATCTCTTGTTATTATACCTGGAACCTCTATCAAACAGGAAAGGAGCATATAAAAGAGCATAGTACTTTTTCCATTTTTTCCTCCACTTTTGATTAATGTAGTGATGACTTCAACTGTTCTTACCCTGACTTTCCTATCACTAGTAAAATGACTTTACTACATTATTTTTATCATAGTAATTATCTTAAGAAATGAATTCTATTCATTTCTTAAGATGAAACTAAAAGCTTTCATCTTTGTTTTATTGAACTAGTATATAATGAAATTTCAGTTGAATGTAGAAAATTATAAGCCATTTCAAATCTCTAACATAAAATGTCTTTTCTTGCAATAAGCAAATAGAAGTGGAAAAAGCCAAACCTTTATATGACTTTCTTTTTCAGGTACTACATTTTTCCAAGATTTTTTAATTGTGCTGAAGTCTTGATGGCATTCTGAGACCTGTAAGTATAGTTTACCTAAGGAAGCAGACAATAATAAATTTTACAGCTGGTTCTGCTTGTTGTTTTTTATAGGCTCTTCAGTTAAGGATGCCTCAATTAAATTCTTATCCAGTACTGTTAAAATTAAACCAGCCTCCATCCTTATCTGTATATAAACCTTGCACCACTTTTAGGGTGGTATTACAGGTTACCTTTGAACTATTATAAAGCCACTTAAAATGGGAACATTCACTCATTAAAGTGTTTTAACCCATGCTCAGTACCCTCTAAAGTTTTCAAAGTTAAGCCATTTAGAGTGAGGACTCTCTTTTAGTTGTTCTACTCAGGTTGAGATAAGGTACTGTTAGCCAGCTCCCCAAAGGTAAAGCAATCAATATGCAGTCCTCCAGAATCCCAGGAGGCAGAGCTCCTAGTTGCTCTACCCCTTTCTACCCTCTAAACTAGGATGTAAAGGTTGGTGACATGGTGGTGGGGGAGGGCTTGAGGGAAAGCTCCCCCCACTACAAACTACCCGCCTGGCTAGGGGAGAACAGGAAAAAGATTCTGCCGGGCAGGGGGTGGGGATGGACAGATTTTCAGTTAACCTCAGGTAAAGTAAACTTAATAGAAGTTTTCGCACTCCTGAGGTCATTTGGCAACACCTTTTTCAGGCACCTGGTACGAAGCAAGCTGCTTGACTTCTGCCCACAAGCTCTCTCCCTTGTAGTCTTCAATAAGACCATGGAGGACTCAGAGGGAGAGAGCTGGGACTCCTCTAGATCCCCCCATCTGGGATGGAACCATGGAGGGCTCAGCAGCCTTTGTTGCAGGCAGCTGATGCGTGCCAGTCCCCAACCCCCAACCAGCCAGGATGGGAACACACAACTTTCTGCATCTCAGCAGTCCCACTCCCAGCCTGTATGACCTTCTTGCCCCTGACATGATCCCAGCACCCCCTTAGCCTTCCTCAGAGAGGTCAGTGATGGTGGGGTTTGTTGGAGTAGACTGTCGTGGGACCAGGCAGCTGGGCTTGGCTAAAGGACTTCTTACAACCTAGTCCTCTGCCACCACCCTCAGCTCCAATCCTAACCAAATACCAATTCACTGAGACAAACACAACATTTGGTCTTTCAATTTTTTTCTTCTTTTTTTTCACTCCTTTTTCTTTACTTCTTCCTTTCCCTCCCCTTTCACTCCAAACAGTTTTTCAAGAGTTCTCCCCTCTCACTCTTGGCTCTGGCTTGACTCCTACTGCTGTGAAGATAGGAAAGCCACAGACCCCATACTGATTTCTTTACCTCAAAGCTACATGCCACCCTGACTCTTCCTCTCCCACTCCAGAGGCGGGGTACAGTCCTGGCTTCTGCCCGCACCCCTGATCACCAGGCCCTCTACTGGCAAGTCACATGAGGCAGGTCTGAGATGGTATTAGACCTTAACCTGTGACTGTTCTAACTTTATGACAGCATAACATTCCACAGATGAAGAATGTTTTAAAGGTAACCTGTAACAGCACGCTAACATCCTCAGTCACTGATTTAGTTAAGATGATGCAAACGCCTATGTACATGAACACACTTTCACTCTGTCTTGTATCAATCTAGTTTAATAGATACAAGGAATCAACTTGATTTAAATAATATAAAGCACATGAAATGAAAAGTCCCCATGAATATTTTTTCACTGTATTTAAATATTTGCTTTTAAAAAGATCTTTAGCTGATTTGGTGAAAATGTTCATAGAAACCAGTCCTCATTTTCAAATGAATTAAGCGTGGGCTGCCGATTTAACAAACTGATTTCTTTCTCTAAAGTTTTCACCTTACTCTTCCAAGAACTAGGGGATCTATAAAGCAGGTGTTAATGCAGCCTCAGTTGTCAGAGGGCCCTAAAGTTAGTTTTGCTACTACAATGTTAATGTTGCACATAGACCAGGTATCATCTCCTATTCCTGTATTCTTTGTCCACTGGAAAAGCTTTATGTATTGGCTACAGCTGTGTTTTTCCCCACCTCCATGATGTGTCTATGTTCCAGATCTTATACCTAACATTTAATATGTGCTGGCAAGTAAGATTCAGCTTTTTAACCAATTTTTAAATAATAATATTGTCCCTTTGGCCTCAGAAATGAGCCAAAATTCAAACCCCTGCAGAGCTCTTCCCCTTGGGATGAGAAGCTGGTAATACAAGTCAAGTGTTTTACTAGCTACATCTTATTTATTCACAAAATAGGTTAACAAGGTTTTATTTCCTTGAATGAACGATCACATATAGCCCCAAACTAGTATCTTAGCTTCTTCATTTTCAACAATGCAAACCCCAGTACTCTACCTTTTCCTCTGTCCTGGCCCTCTGACTTTGTGCCTGGGATGATTGATTGCCTCCATTGTTTACAGCTATTTTTACTTGATTGATAGAAAGCCTTAATTGCTCTTGTTGAGCTTAACAGTGAGTAGCTGGCAATCTCATGAGCTGTTGTGAAACACGGGGGTGTTTTTGAATCCAAGCATCCTGTCTCCCATGGCAGCTGTGAATATTTTTTAGCATAGAATTCATTTTGTAACAGCACAGAATATTTATTGTGAATTATTATACATTAGTGACAATACCTTGGGAATTCCACTGAGATCTTGGGCTCATAGACAGTCCTATGTATTCTTTCACAGTGTGGAAAGCCTAAAACTCACATTCCCTGCCCTAAAGAGCCTATGATTGAATGGGGCAAACCAAAGATTGTAGGGAAATAATATATCAGACATTGAATTTTAATTGTTCAGAATATGAATAGACCTCCTTTGCACTGGAGGAAGGCTACAGTAATGAACACTGAGTAGTCTTCATAACAAAAAAAAAGGCCTAAAATCCTGCTTAGCTCACATATAATATAGATTGACAATCAAAACAAGGCGTGATCCATTCTTCTCTAATCTGGGAAAGAAAGATGATCTTGCAATGTTTCCAATGTGGGTGAAAACAAGTACACATTTGATATCACATTATCTTCCTGTCGTAAAAGTTTTTACTTGAGATGGTGACTCCTCCCAGATCGTCCGTTATTAAAAGATAATTTGTTCTGTTCTATGATGTTAATAATATACTTGTTTTGATTATTGACAAGATTTGTTGATTGTTAATGTTATGTTATGTTATGTTAAGTGACAAGGCCATGGCACAGAGAACGCAGTGGTGGAGAATGGAAAATACATGCGAGGGAGAGAGGGTTAACAGATTGACCTACATAGATCGTGATTGACAGGCTTGCTAATTGGTTCTAGGACCATCTAGAACCATCCACCGGAGCAGCTTTTGATTGACAAGAGAAGGAAATATAAGGAGCTGCTTGGAGAGAGATAGCTGGGGCGTGTGGGTTGTCAGGAGTTGGTGGGTTGTCAGGAGTTAGTGGTGGAGTGTAGAGTGTTTTGGGTTGCTCTTGGTCCTCTTAAGAGAGAGAGGGAAGCCAGAGCGCCTACGCCTCTGTGTGAGGAAGGATTCATTCCCAACTCACACAGATACCGTGGTGCTGTGACCATTACCGTAGCTTAGTACCGTTGGGTCCCTAGAGGGTCTAGGGAGATTGGAACCAAGCGTTGTGATATGACAACAGCTGGTTGCAGTTGCTGCAAGAGACCACGTATACTTACCGTCCGTCTTTTCCCTCGCATTGGTCGTCACCTGTATCAGCAGTTCACCGCCCTGTACATAAGTTTGGGCCATCGTTGCCGTGAGTAAAGTTTCAGTTGTCTTTACCACATCCTGGGAGCCTCTTCTTCTCGTGCCAACCCTCTCCCGGGCCCAACCTCACCTGGGTAGGCCCTGCTTTCCGGCGCCCGGTGCTCTACCTGGTGGGGAAGATCGACCCAAGGCCCCAAGGCCTCTACAGCCACCTGGAGCCTGCTGGCCTTGAGCAGTCACCCTTCCCATGAGAAGCTGTTTGACCAGATTATTTATTTATTTATAATTAATTTACTAATTTGTTCTCACCACTCATTCAGTGTGTCACTCTTGGTTTTGGTACTTCCAATCACAACTGTGACAGCCAGAACCAGAGGGATTAACAAGCAATGATGTGTGCTTCTTGGAGGCATTTGGTATTCTGCCTAAATAGATAATATTAGTTAATATTAGCTTGTAAGTTTGCAAATGACTTGTCTGTCA
>JAGPOW010001918.1:40752366-40781515 GCA_030014935.1 Caiman crocodilus | reverse complement strand
GGCGGCTCCCCCCCGCCCCGCGGCCGGGGCGGGGCCCCCCCCCCCCCGGGGGGTGCGGGGGGGGGGGGGGCGCGGGGCGCCCGCTCTAAGTCTGACTCTGACAGCCTCTCCTACCCAAAATGTTCCCTCACAATTCCCCCTCCCCTGGTCCCTCAGCTATCTCTTTCACACACACCCCTGCTGCCACCTCCCCCTCAGCCCATCACACCGCACAAGTGGTTCATGGGACCAGAAGCTCCGACAGGCCAGGACCCCATGTCTTAGCACCAGTGTAAGCATAGGGAAAGGCTGCAGTATGGAAGTTGCCCTTGCAGCTGTGGCTCCCACCAGCAGGTCCCGTCCCATCTGGCAGCAGCAGCAGCAGCAGCAGTGGCCATCTGGGTGCTAATGCCCACTTCTGGCAGAGACCCCTGGCAGTGTGGGGCTGCCTCAGACCAGCGGCTGCACATGGCACTGGCCCTGCCCAGCTTGTGAGCCTTCAGACAAAACCAGGCCAGCTCCTACTATCACCTGGGGGCTTCCAGCACCACAAACAGAAGCCACATGCCCTCCATCCCAAAACAGTCCCCCCACCTGCTTTTTTCTGGTGTGTGTTTTGTTTTTTTATAAATACCAAGATTTTCAGGTATCAAATTTAGAGCCCACACTGCAAATATGCAGTGCAGGGAACCTTTTTTTTTGGTCCTAGTGTGTCTCTTGCAGTGTCTCAAATTTGAAGTGCCACAACAGGCATTGTACTCTTGTCTGACATGCCCCACAAGTATGGTAGCAGCAAGGCAAAGGTTGTGGAAAGTGTGAATGGGGGAGGCAACCTAGTGACGGATGATGAGGAAAAGGCTGATGTACTCAGTGCTTTTTTACCTGGCAGCACAGTTTGGGGAGTAGGTTAGCAGCCCTCAGTGGTAAAAGAACATGTTAGGGACTATTTAGAAAAGCTGGACATGTGCAAGTCCATGGGGACAGATTTAATCCATCAGAGAGTACCAAGGGAGTTGGCTATGATTGCAGAGCCGCTAGCCATTATCTTTAAAAACATAGCAATTTTGGGAGGACCCAGATGATTGTAAAAGGGTAAATATAGTTCCCATCTTTAAGAAAGGGAAGAAGGAAGACCCGGGGAACTACATACCAGTCAGCCTCACCTCAGTTCCCAGAAAAATCATGGAGCATGTCCTAAAATAATCCATTTCTAAGCACCTGGAGAAGAAGAAGGTGATTAGGAGCAGTCAGCATGGATTCACCAAGGGTATGTCATGCCTGGCTAACATGACTGCCTTCTATGATGAGATAATTGGCTCTGTGGATGCAGGGAAAGCAGTGGATGTGATATACCTTGACTTTAACAAGGCTTTTGATATGGTGTCCTGCAGCATTCTTGCAAGCAAGGTAAGGAAGTGTGGGCTGGATGAATGGACTGTAAGGTGGATAGAAAGCTGGCTGAAGTTGGCTGATGGGATGGATTACACCCTCGGCAAGTTCATGGATGAAACCAAGCTGAAGGGTATAGTAGACATGCTGGATGGTAGGGCTAGGATTAGAGTGACCTTGACAAGTTGGAGGAGTAGGTCAAAAGAAATCTTATGAGGGTCAACAAGGACAAGTGCTACGTCCTGCCCTTGGGATGGAAGAATCCCATGCAATGCTACAGGCCTGGGACTAACTGACTAAGTAGAAAAGGCCCTGGGGGTTATAGTGGGCAATAAACTGGATATAAGTCAACAGTGTGCCCTTGTTGCCAAGAAGGCTTACAGTATACTGGGCTGCAGTAATAGGAGCATTGGCTGCAGCTCAAGGGAAGTAATTATTCTGCTCTATTCTGTACTAGTGAGGCCACACCTCGAGTACTGTGTCCAGTGTTTGGTCTCCCACTATAGAAAGGATGTGAACAGGTTGGAGAGAGTCCACTGGAGAGCAATGAAAATGGTTCAGGGGCTAGGGAACATGACTTATGAGAAGAGTCTAAGGGGGGAGGGATACAGGAGTTGACAGAGGGTGCATGTTGTATGCGGGGCCCTTCCAAGCAGCCCTACACACTGGCTCCAGCACATGGTCCCAATTCAGCACATAGGCCAGTGCAGAGACCCTCATCATGCCTGTGCAGGCTATATGAGCTTCAGACCCGTTACAGACTAAGCAAATTAGAAATGTATGTAGGTAGAATCACAGAATCATAGAAAATTAGGGTTGGAAGGGACGTCAGGAGGTAATCTAGTTCTCCTGCCCCAACTAGATCATTCCAGCCAGGGCTTTGTCAATCCAGGCCTTAAAAATCTATTCTATTGCTGACAAATTAAATCTGAAAATGAAGCAACATCTTATTCATGTTTAATAAGATGCAAGGAAGTTTAATTGCATTGAAGGCAGGGGGAAAATATATACTAAAAACTAATGAGCAGAACTGGTAACCTGTCCTAGGGCCAAGCTTAAAGGCCCAAAGTTATCCCTAATATTTCTGTTGATTTATTTCTGTATGAGATGGCATTTTACAATGCTCCACCAACGTCAGAAGAGTGCTTTGGTAATTGTGGGTGTGAATTACTGAGCTTGGTCGAAGCAGTCAAAAATATATCAGACCAGCATATGCATTATCACAAACATGGGCTTGCAATTTACTCATCTAGAAGTCAGGATGTTGTTTTGTTGTGAGGCCTGGTTCAGATGCTGCCCTTGTCTATGGCAAGAATTTAAGATCAGGTCTAGTTGATGGTAAACTGCCATCAATATCTGTGACATGTTAGTGGTTCTTCAGAGAGCAGGGAGGATGGTATCCGTGCTTTAATGAAAAAGAAAGAAATATGATAGGTGTAAATAACCCTGACAGATGTTTCTTTGGGTAACGATTGCCTGTGAATATAGGGGAACGCACTTGATTGCCCCAGGAAGCCCTTTCCAATCATTTTACAATGCTCTTATCTTCCTTCTATAGCCAGGGTCAGTACTGCCATAGCTCGCATTCTTTCCAACTGGCTGACCAATAATGGCTAGGAAGAAAGGAACTGGCACTTTTTTCTTAGCTGTTTTGTATGAAATCCATAGTCTCTTATTTCCTCTTGACATCTTGGCTGACAACAGTTTAAGAAAGAAATATGCTTTGTTTGTTTGTAGGGATGGGATGAATATTCACTTTATATTTGATTTGCTTCCCTTTCTTCACATTGTGCCATGTATTTATATTTGAGCTAAATATTTATATTTGAGCTCATCCTGCAGAAGAATGAACAGAATACTGGACTAAATGATAATCATCTAAGGTAGTTCTGTAACTAAACCAACGTAACAGTAATATATTAGTGCCTCCTGTTAGTGGCCAACAGTTTTTAACTTGGGTGTATCCAAAGATAGATAAATCCATACTAAAGTAACTCAGTGAGTGAACTGATTTTCACACATCTCAGTGAAGAAAATAAGTCATATTTTCAAAAAAATTAATTACCTGTACTGGGGACCAGAATGTCAAAAGGCTCAGTTCTCATTTAAACACTTTCATTAATAGGAGTAATTCATGCTTAGTATCCCTCAAAAAAGGCAGGAGCCTTTAAAAGCCAAAGCTTTTAAAATTACACTCATTTTGGTAGTCCATTTCTGTAAAAATCGAAGTAAGAGATGAAGAATCAAGTCCCATCTTGGTGAATGCCTTAACGAGTAAACTATTGGGCTACATCCAGGGTGTCAAACTTGGACTAGATCCAGACTATATTGCTTCTCATGGGCTGGATGAATCACAAGTAGCGACATTAACTCCTTTGGCTGCCAGAACCGCTCTTTTGCACAGTTCCAGGGCACAGGGAGTTAGTGTTTCTGCCCCCTGCCCCTACCTATCTTAGTCACCAGGGGTGACTGAAACCCCCAATTCAGTATCAGGTAATGTGGGGGGGTGAGCAGTATCAATCTACCTAGTTTCAGAGTTGCGCCAAAACATCAGGGATTAACACCACTACCATAGAGTCTCCGGCAGGCACTGCAACGAGCTCTCCAGACTGAATCCAGCCTGCTGAGGTGGATGGTTTAGCCAACAAGAAGCCCTAAAGGCTGAATGACCCACCTCTGTGTACCCAATACAGCCCTGAGCCATATGTTTACACTCCTGGGATAAATCAGGTGGTCCATCCCCATAGGAATCAATGGGAAATAACCATATTTTTAAGTTATTTGCTGAATTAGAGTCCTGGGCATTATATTTAGGCACAACATAACAGTTACCAGTAACCGAATTATCATTTTACCATGAAATTCAATTTAAAACAACAGTAAAATGTTAGATAATGATATGACAAAAAGTGACTGTCTTAAAACTATTTTCATGTGCTTATGAGCTATTATTATTTTCAATATTTGGCAGTCATTTGCATAATAAATATAATAATTTATTACAACACTCTTTTGCAGATAGACTATATATAGAATCAGCCTTAAGCCATGGAATATGTCAACTTATTTGAGATTATGTAGGTCTGTGGTACTCACCATTAGTGTCCCTTGCTTGCAATTATCTGAGAAAGAAGAAAAGCAATCTCCCAATGAAGTTTTTCCTTGTCTCCACTTATAGCATTGAGAGCAAGCGCTATTAGTATTAGAGTATGTAAGGAATTAAAGTGAATTTGTGCTATAGATTTTAGAGATGTAAGGTCATCTGAGGTCAAGATAATTCTTTATTGTATAGTGTGCTTGCTGTTGCTACTAAGTTGAAAATAACCACTTCAGTAGAACCTTTTGTATCCAGTAAATTAATTGAGCATCTGAAGAAAGCTGTTTGCCATCTGAAATGTTTTTCTGTGTCTCAGTCTCGTTCACAGAAAGGAAATGATATGGCTATCATAAAAGTTGGCTGATGTGTATTCCCAGGTTTCCAGAAGGACTGATGTAGAAAACCTGGAAGATTTTAAAGTTATCATCAGGTTGCAGAAGCCCCCCAAGAAACAAGAAAGGCAAATATGGCTTGCCCATCATTTGGGTGAATCCTAACACAGGGGCCATGTTCATAGCTGTCCACAATTTTCCTTTCAGCAGATTAGATACAAAATGTATTTGGACCATTATTTTCATTTATTACAGTTGTTTGTATCTCTTACAATGCACATTTGTATGCATGGCATTTTTAGTGCTTTGATCTGACCCCATTTCTGCCCCACACCTAATCTTTTATGCTGGTGACATTTCATCCTTAATGAACAGAAGGGTAGCAGTCTAGTTTGCCAGAACAGATCAAGCACTGCAATTTAGGATTAAAGATCTGTACTAATAAAAATGTTCACAGTTCTATTGGAATTAGCATATCATTTATGCTTTATTCCATAACATGAGTTTTTAAAAGACACCTTAGGCATGTCAGGTTTTTTTTGTTTTATTGTAATACAAGCTTTAACTGAGGGCACAGATCAAGAAAAGATATTCCTCTTAGAGATGACAGACAGACATAGATTTTAAATGCTGCTTTACCAATAGCCTAAGGGTGCCTACCTTCTAAGGAATTCAGATAAAGTTTTTCAATAGTAAAATACTAGCATATTGAAAAACTAAATGGTTTCTCATATGCAATAAGTGACCCTGCACCCTAATTTAACTCCTGTACTTTCTATAATAGAAAGCTGAAGAGTAAGTGCTGCACTCGATCACTAATATGCAATAGATTCATGCATTAGAATTTGCATATGCTTTTCAAAGTAAACTGCAAAGATTAGACTGTGTACTCTCAAATTTCAAGCCCTTTTAAACTACTATAGTGTGCATAAATAATGTGCTAAAAGATAGAAAATATAAATTGAACATTTTAAGAGACAAGCACACTTTTATAAAAGATTGACAGTTCAGTTTGAGTGCTCTGTATACTTCTTTTCTCAAATTAACTCTTATGTGCACTTTCTGTATGTACCATGTGTTGCTTTTTAATATGAAAAACATGCTGTGAAGCTGGAGCTGAACTTGCTAAGAGCTTGCTGTTATTGAGCTGTTAAATGCTGTTAAATGAGCTATCTGGTTGCTTATGTATTTTTTTCCTGAGTTCATTCCTGAACTCAGTAACTTCAGAAACCAAAAGGGTTATCTGTGTGTATTGGGAGATACTGGTCCTCATCTTCCCTACCTTAAGGTGACACCTACCTTAAATACTGATGCAAAATCCATTATTTTTGCACTGCAAAATTCTGCAGTACTACAAAAATAAGGCAGCGACCTGGATCATATAGAACACATACAGACAGTCTTTTGATTATATTAACTAGTGAACTGAATAGCAATGAACATAATGCAATGTTTAAATCTCACAGTTTCAGACTGCTTTCCTAGATAACATCACAGTCATTAGGTCAGGACAAATTCGGGCCATATTTTCCACCAAAAAAAAATCACTGGGCTGCAAAATTTTGATCTACCCCCATTGCATTTTGAACATCTGAGCAAATTGTTGCTTTTTTATCATGCTGATACCTTGCCCTGAATACAGAATAATTACATTTCAGAGGGGACAATATGCTGAGACAGCTGTGCTTGGATCACACAATATGGCACCTCCTTAACTCATCATGAAGTTTATATATAGCTTGCTAAATACAAATATATTTAAGTTCAGTAAGGAAAACCTAGTGCTGATGGGTCACTTCTTTCACTGAGTGGTGCATAGTTCATTTACAGTAGCAGCAAAAGGTCTCCACAAATATTAACATCTTAGCACTAAATCCTCTCTCACTTTTATTCATCCAGGTGACACTTCAGTAGATACAGACTGAATTTTTTTGGCATTTGTACACAGTTTAGAGTTTATGCGACTATGCTCACCCTGCACTCTTATTGAGCGTGCTCACTTGGCTTCAAAGATTCCTGGGTGGAATAGAGTCATACAAGTACATACTCTTAGTGTGTATCACTGAGTCCCATAACTTTAGTTGCAGAAAGACCATAGCAAGTAGCTGTTTGATGCTGGATGATGGGGTCCTCCAAGCTACTAGGGTTGGTTTGAACCTATATCTTCTGCTTTTTATCAATAATCTCTAGCAGACTATAGCATGATGCTGCACAAGACACATACTATTTGTCTACTTAAAGCTGTTCCACTGTGCAGTTAAGAAGAAAAATATGTGGGGTCAGCAGAGGCAAATAAAAGCCAAAGAAAGGGTGCATCAAGGACATAGGCCACGTTCTGCAAAGGGATGGGGCCTGGGTTGTAGCCACAGCTAGCCCTTACTCCCAGTGGCACAGAAGCTGTCTCACTGCTGTTTCTCCAATGATTGTTAAATGTGTTCAGGGTGTAGACATATGTATCTGGAACTGTTTTTAAAGGGCAGCAGCTTTTTGATTGATATACATGAACAAGCTGAGAACTACTCAAATGTAGCAAAACCTCTCCAGGTTTACCAACTGCTGCCCTTTTGAAACTTTCTCTCCTTTGAAAGGACTTCAGATGTATGGGGGGTTCACACCCTTAGGCTCAAAAAGAGGGCTTGGGAGCAACACTTATCCCAAGGCCTGATAATTGCTGCAAACATTCTTGGGGACAGTGCCCCAACCAGTAGGCTATTGGACTAAATCGTGAAAGGGGCCTTCACCATCTCACTTCTCACAGGTATACCTGGATGGTGTTTTAAGTCCACCACAGACTGAAACAGACTTCAGACTGAGTGTAAATGCCAAACATTGCTGTTACATGTTTTCATAAGTTCCACATACATTGGTGTATATAGGAGAAATAGGATTCGACCCTTAGTGTCTTAGACACTGCACAAGCACCTAAGACAGTGTCTGTCCCAAATGCTTGCTCATGTAATAGACAAATCACACATAAGATGTATTATCATTAGCCTCACTTCAGAGACTGAGAATTCAGGCACACTGGGCTGCAATGAATTGCCTACAGCTACAGGGCAGAGCTATGAAAAAAAAATCAAATATCTCAAGTCTTAGGCTAGTGTGTGAAGCATGAGACTATTTCTTGTGTTTTCATAGAGCTATCTGGGATTTTTTGTTTAACTCATTGGCCACCTAGTCCAAGTGGAACTCAGAGACCTTGTATTATAGTTGCACTGCCAGTTACTACCCGCAATATAAATATGACTGGGGGCATATAGTTGTTTATTTAGAATGACATCCAAACTTCCCTCCTTGAATTATGCAGATATCTATAGATTACAGTATGGTTTCTGAAACAGCAGACAAGGTATTTAGCTATAAACCATAATAATCTGTAGTAATGAAGTGTTCTTTAAAGAAAATCACCACCTTATGAGCAAGCAACATATGCAGAAATTATTCATGCCAGTTCACTTTTGTTTAAAGTCATCCAAAAGGCAAGTGTGCATTTTGGAGGGAGATATGTCATTTCTTTGCCATCTTGCTTGTATGTTTTAAGTAGTATGATGCATATTGCAGTTGCAGTCTGTGCCCTCAACTAGGTAGTCCACAAGAAAATAATTAAAGACTGGAAATACTATGTTGTGACATTTCAGTCAGTTTCTTGCAGTGGGTCTGCATGATTTACTGAATGTTCTGAGCATTTTCAATGGTATCTAAGCTACAGACATGAAGGAAGAGAAGGAGTAACATCTGTTTAAAGTTTAAGAACTCTGGCAGGCACATACTACTGTCAATGCCCTAGATTTTTAGGCTGCTATTAAATTGGTAGAAGAATTTTTCCCCTAGTGTTCTTCTACAAAAAGTGTGTAATGATGATTCTTGGAAGGTATTTGCACTCCTAGTGTGATGGAAAACACTTTTTTTCTCCACAGGTTTTAGCTATTTAACCCAGATAACTTTTAACCCACATACTTGCATTTTAAATAATGGGAGCTAACTGACTCTTTGCTGGGGATGAATGTTTAAGGACTGAAGAATAGAATCATAAGAAACTAGGGCTAGAAGGTCTACTTCCTGCAAAAGGCAGGATCATCCCTATCTAAATCATGGTAGACAAGAATTTAAATAACCTATTTTGAAACTCTGGGAACAATTCTCATGCACAAATATACTGACATAAAAAGTGTAAATCAAAAAGTAGACTATGCTTATATCCAACACATGAAGGTCACATGGAAAGACAATATTTATGGTCTTTTTGTGTGACCTTACTGGCTTGCATTTCATAGACATTAGGACTGGAAGGGACCCCGATGATCTTATGAGGTCTCTTCCAGCCCTAATGTTGATGAAACACGAGCCAGTAAGGTCATATGGAAAGACCATAAATATTGCCATATTGGAATTAACAGTTGTCCCAATCCCATTTCCTGTTTTCTCTACTGCTTGAGGGCCAAGTACTAATAGGGTGAATCTATATATCACCCTACGGTGAGGTAGCAACATGCTATGGTGATGTGTGGCATGCTAAAGTGATGTAGTGATCACATTTGTCTGCATGTGATTGCCAGCTATGTTGCCACAGAGGTGCATGCCTCAGGGATAGTGCACCACTACTATCATGTAGTAATGATATTTACCCATGCACTGTGCCTACAACATAGTAACCATCCATTATACACTGTGCTTTAGTATTTCCAAAAGGAAGTACTAAAGCATGGTGCCATAGCAATGTCACCATACAGCAACATGTAGACACACCCATTGAGAAGGAGAATTGTATCAAATTTTGCAGTATTAAACAACTGAGGGAATTTTTTTCCTGGCCACAGCTAGACTTGCAATTTTATCATGGCTAGTGTAAGCATCTATGTTGTGCACACAGGGTGTACAGTGTGAATTAAAAGCAAGCCAGAATCTTATCAGGGTATAAGGCACAACACCACATTTATTGGAACATAAAACATGCAACATGCAACATGAAAAGAATAAAGAACAGTAAAGTTATTTGCTTCACTCATTCCCATACATACTCTTTTACTCATTTATTCATCCATTCATTCAAAAGAAACAAACACATACACACAGAAGTTAGACAGTCCTGCAAAGGTTAAGGTGTTGCCAAGTTTCAAAGTTGCTCATGGTTAATCTGGTGGCCAACCAGGCTGGCCAAGAGAGTTGGAGTCAGGTCTTGTTGTATGTGCCCAAAATTCCTTCTTGCAGGTGGAAGAAGTCCAAAGCCTTGTCTCTGTTTTTATTTTTTATAGTATTATAGTATAGCTGTCCACAGAGCCTATGGATTCCGCTGAGTCAGATGCGAAGGCCATCCTTCTTGTCCTGTTGACAAGCTGGGTGTGGTAGGTAATGATCTTCTGGCTTTGTGGCCTGCAATCTTCAGATAGCATCATTTGCAGTCTTCAGCCATCAGGATGGAGCATGATTTAGTGTTTGGTAATCCTTTACTGCTGACTCTAGGTCACTGCAGCTCTTAACCATCAAACCACAAAGGCTATTTTCACCTGCTGCAAGAGACTTGCCTTCTTGTGTCGCTGGCACATATGTCCATCATTCATACTTTCATTACCTCTTTCCTCTTTCCACACAAGCCAGACACATTTACACACACCAGAATACCACAAACCCTTACACAAGGATTCTCCCTATACTAAATTTAAATTCTAAAATTATAAGCCGAATATATTTAAAATCATAAGACCAATGTCAAATATATTTTATGCTAAGCAATAAGAGATTTAAAATAGACATTCAGTTCCAAATAATATAATAATTGATTAAATAACTTTATCTTGATGGTTAGTAAATCATAATGGGATTAACCATTATCTTAATGGTCCTTATATAAAAAGAAAAATAACAAAATAAACAGTCAAAACAATTATAATTAATAACAAGATAAGCAATCAAAGCAAAATCTTCATTGCAATACTACATCTACTGCTGCTTTTCCTCTTTGGTTTAACATGAGAGTAAAAATTTAGAATCTGTATAGCAAGTGCTCCTTTCCCTCAATATCTTGCAAATGGATAGTCATGATGAAAATGCCAATATTTTTTATTTGGGCAGTAATTCTCATCCTAAAGGTTTTAAATCAGTTGGTCATGGGTACAACCTAGGCATGGGTGGTCAGGGTTCAGGGTTTAAAGGCATAAGCTTTGGATGTCTTGAGTGGAGGAGTCAGGATCTGGGCCATTCAAAAGTCAAGGGGCTAAGCAGGGATGCAGGCAAGAAATAGATACCTAGGATCTCGGGAGTACTAATCAGATTAGGGAACAGAAAGCATCAAGAACTAGGCATTAAGGCATCAAGAGCACTGAGACTAGACAGAAAGGGGCCCTGTCTTGCTACAAACCCACAGAATATGGCAAGACTCAGGGATAGGTGAGGGCACTCAGGCACTGGAGAGTCTCCACCCAGGCTGTCATGACCAGCTGGGGCTTGTCCAACATAGTGAAAGTGGATTAATCAACACAGTGAAATGAAGCAAATGTAGTCAGTTTTTGGTAACATAGAGCACTTTGGTAGAACAGTATAAAGTAGAAAGTGAAGAATCCATCTGATAATGAAGAAGGAGCGATACATAGGGAGAATGCATTTTATTCAGCTTGAAATTGTGGCTAGGACTAAATATGCTACAAAACTATGGATAGCTATTTGCAATTTGGCTATATTATCCTATCTCCCCCTTCTGTAGATGGTAGGTCCAGTGACAGAGTTTTGTATTGGATCATTGATTCAGTACTTAGTGGAATGAAAGTCTTCAAGAATTGAATTACTAATGATAATACTGGCAGACCTTACCATAGATGTTCTGTAGGGGCCTTCCATTTAAATGCTGATACAGAAAGTCCAGTAAGGCTGGCTCTGGTCAAATGTCTGGGGTTTAAATGTCTACAATTTTAGTCCCCAATATGTAATAGGATTAACCTTCCTTTAGCAGTTCTGCAACCATCCTACTGCTGTTGAGAAACAGTTTGCAGTCTTGGTACCATAAACCCTCTTTTGCTTGGTCTCTGTCATGCTCAGTTCCTGAAAGTCCCTAACAGAGAATGTTAACCAAGCAGAAGAGCCAGAGGCTGAGCAAAGGAGAGTTAACTGCTTGCAGAGAAAGCTTTGTCACAATATCAGTAGTGCTGTACTAAAAGATGTGGGAGGGGAATTCTCCTTAGCAGAACCATTAATCCTCTAATTCATGGTGAAGAAAAGATAAGTCTCTCATTTGACTAGCACATGGCAGATGCACGGGCTGAAACCTCTTTATTACAAACAATATTGAATTGCTAATTCCAATCTCCTTGCTCAATGCTGCTGCCTGGGGGATTTCTGGTCATGAGCCAGATGCTACAGAGAAGTCTTTAGAATTTTATGATCTAGAGGAAAAGACTGGAAAAGGAGGTAGTAGGAGGATAGCTGGGTGATGGTTGACAGTTTGGAAGTGAAAGAAGAATCAGTGTCAACACAAAGGCTGGAAAGGAAGAATCTGTGAAGGGCTTTGTACTGTGAGGCGATTGCTGGAGTACTAGGATGTATATGTACATGATTGATTAGATATGCACATTTAAATTGAAATACCTGGCTCACAAAAATATAAAGTAAGTTATTTCCTATGTCCAGACCTAACTCAGTTTTTTTCATGTTCTAATGAGATCATGACATACCTCAGAATTTCTCCAGGCTAGGAATATGTGAAACCACTTAATTTTATACTGTGTGTTACAAATATAAATCAAAGTCACAAAGTATAATAGCCCAGTATTTTAGCCAAATTTACTAATATTAAAAAAAATATCTAATGCATCTTTCAGTGAGTCTGTTAATTAGACAAAAGGGTCTAAAAATGCCAAATGAAAAGTAATTACTGAATATCAAAAAAATACCCTGTAAGTATGCATACAACAAAAAATTGTGACTTGAAATGTCCTTTCTGCTACTTTTCATGGCATCCTGAATTACATTATTTGTAACTACTGAAGGATGCTCTGATAGTCCACGTCCAAGCGAGCATGGCTGCGCAGTATGTGGCGCCACAAACATGTCTGTAGTATCACATACCGCACACTTAGATGTTCTCCATGCTGCAGAGGTGTGCTGCCTGTGTGTGCACTTATCCACTATTTTTTTCCGTGGGTTTCTTTGACCCCTGGATATCCCATGGAAAAAAATGTGGAGCAGCGCATGCACAGGCAGTAGTGTGCACCACTCAAAGATGGAGCTGGGTCTGCCCAGATCCATGCTCCAGCTGCCAGCCAGGCTCCATGCAGTAGAATCACCAGGGCTGCAGTCCTTGGAGGCCCCCAGGATTATAGGTAAAGCCAGCCTCATCTATCCCACCTGGGGTGAAGTGCACACCAAAGCTCATGTGGCATGGGCATTCCCTGGGGACAAGTAGTGGCAGTGCAAGGTGCACCACTGCTACTTGTCCCCAGGGAACCAAACATCCATGCTCATCTGAAAGCAGCCATACTATTGGAAAATTCCTGCCTCCCTTGGGGATCTCCACAAAAACAAAATGTGCATCTCAAGAGACGATCTAACTTCCCAACATCTTAATTAAATGCAATGTCTCGTTAATTTAAGTCTTTATCATTTAGTGTAACAAAAAATGTGGGGGGAGTTGGTTGGCAGCATAAGGAAATAGGAAATCTCACAGTCAAACTTACTATACTAGAGCTATAGGGCACTAGCAGTCTCTTAGATCTGTTTAACAATATTAATAATTAATTGTTTGTAATGAACATCCATGAAAAAATGTTATGCAAAAGGTTAAAGAAGGACTATGAATCAGACAAGAGTCCTGCTTTCTTTTTGCCTTCCTTGAAGTACTAAATCACAAAATGTAATATCCACTGCTCCCTCCACTTTATTTTTTCTAAGCCTTTGTTCTTTCTTTGTCCAATTGATATATGTCGGTTATGTTTTGTTTATATGTATGTAATATATAAAGTTCTGTTCTTCTGCAACTAAAGAAGAGCTGGTAATTTGGATACTATTTGATAAAATTATTTTAATTTACATCTACAAATAATGTTCACCTGCTAGAGATTTTCATATCTCCAGGGCAATGAGACTGATTAATTTATAGAACTATGAATCTTACCATAAAATGCTTTTCAGAGTTGGGTTGACATTATTTAATATTACTTTATAATGATTAAATTGACTTCATGTTTCACCATCCTATTTTAATCTTTTCACAATTTAGGCACTGAGTAACATTTAAATGCCTGTGCTAGCAGATACTACTATCCTGTTAAGGATATGGTATCAATAGAGCTGCTCATCAACAAAGCTTTTTATACTACTTTTTATACAGCCTCCAGCTCCTCCTAGCTACAGATCCAAGAAGAGTTGGGCAGGGTCAGTTTGCCCCAAGTAGCACAATTTGCCCCACAACAAAGTGTAGGCACATGTGCTGAGGCACAAATCTCTGGCACAAATTTGTGCTGCTATTATTTGAGCTGCTGCAAGAGCATGTGCCTGCATGTGTGGACACAGCTGAAGAGTGGAAATTGCAACTGCAGATTTTGTAAATAGCCTGAAATTTATTTGTATAAGCTATTTGGCAAATTCTTACAATTGATTATTTTATTTCCAAGAATGAGGATCAGTTTTGAAAAGATTTGTAATCATAAAAACAAAGGCTTAATTAGCTAATAGTTTATTTAGACCAAATCATTTGTATTTCTGGCTAAGATTCAAAATATTGCATGACTAGAGTTAGGCTCTTCCATTCCTAAGTGAGATTGATTTTTCAAAAGTCAAATTTTAGGATTCAATTTTTTAAACCCTTGGCTTAAGTGACTTCAATTTAGGCATGTGGAAAGTGGTGTGCTTTGCAATATCATGTATTATTATAAAATATTCTTTAAAGATTAATGGGGACAAGAAATCTTATTTTCTCTCTATTTGGAATATTCATTAAGGCTGTGAGAAGCTTCCATCCCTGATCTGATATGGCGGAGATTCGGCCTGATTCGGTGGTCGAATCTCGAAATCTGAATTGAATCCAGAGACCCTTTAATCTCTAAAAATTGAATCAGAGTCCTCCAAATAGATTCAGAGAGATTCAGAAAGATTTGGAGATTCAGACATAGACACAGCTTTAAATGTTCTTTCTACATACCTCAAGGTAGCAGGCGGCTCACGGATGCTGTGCTAGTCGGGTGGATGGAGCATCCCACAGAAGCACAGGTGGCTCCCTAGCACACTTGGCAGCAGACCTGGAAGCAGACTGCAAGCACTTCCAGTTTGCTTCTGGGTCCACCAGGGAGTGTGTTGCTGGCCCCCCTCCTGCGTCCCCTCAGCACGGCAACTAGTGCCTCCTGGATTTGGTAGGGCACCCAGGGTCCTCCCGCAGCTGAGCACCAAGCTGGGAGTCCAGGAGGAGGGGCCCAGCACACTCCCTGGCAGACCCAGAAATGGACTGGAAGTAAATCTGGTCCATTTCCAGGTTTGCTGCCAAGCATGAAGGCCCCCAAGCCTGTGCTTCTATGGGATGCTGCATCCGCCCCAGCATCACAGCATTCACAAGCCATGCCTGATACCTTGAGGTATGTAGAAAAAACATTTAAAGCTGTATGCATGGCCAAATCACTGATTCTCTGAATCAGCATCGAATCTTCGATTTGGATTTCGCCAAATCTAATCAGGGACAGGGATCTGAATCGATGAATCAAATCACTGTCCCCAGTTTGGGTGAAATCCAAATCCGAATCGAATATGGCCCATTTTGCACGCCCCTAATATTAATCTTTATGTTGTTATAGTGTGATTTCAGTCATCCTGGTCATCAGCGGGGATTAAGCCAAGCTTCTCCAGAGTATCTACAGAAGTTCTATACAGATTGCAAGATGGAATAGACCTATACTCTCTATGGAATAGGCAGAAAGGGACACAGGAGAGACATTAGCCAGTGGGCTGCAGCAACATGCTATTTTCACTAGCTCATAGTCATATGGTCATGTTAGTGAATTCCATTTTTAAAAAAATCACCAAAATATATGAACACAAAAATGCAAATGCATCCTGTTGCTTAACTTAGCTACAATCCTTGTGCAGCTACATCCCATAAAAATGTGACTATGAATACATCAGAAAAAATTTAGTTGGTTTAGCAATATAAGCACTTAGAGAGAAATGTTCAAATTTTATCTCATTCTCTTATGTAATTGAAAAAAAAAATGTTAACTGCAGAAAGTTCCCTTCCCCTTTCCTGTTGTGTTCCAGCTGATAGGCAGGGATTCTTTATGGGCATGCCGTGTGTGTTTCCAGAGGGCAAGCCAGACACATTAAAAATATAAAATGGAAACTGTAGTAGCTCTTTATTAACAAGTAGAAATGAAATAAAAAGCTAAGTGATCACCACAGATGTTAACTTCTGTGTGGAGGTCAGCAACAGCAAGCTGCTCATTTTAATAATAATATTTCTTTACCTGCATCTTTCACCATGAAGGAAAGCTGCCCCAAAGGATGCCTATTATGTTAAGTCTTGCCCTCAAAGTTATTCCATTGGCTTAGAAATCCTGATTTTTTTATTTCACAGTAATAAATATTTGTTGTTCTATATTCTGATATTGGATTAATTTGCCTTTTTTTTAAAGCTGTTTTCACAACTAGGAGGCTAGTAACCCATTCTTTGCTGAAAAATGAGGTTTCTGTAATTCCATTGTTTTGCTAGCTTCAAGAAAATGACTACATATTGAAATATTGGCAATAAAATAATAAGAGTTCACAGTACCAGGATCAAAAGTTTCTTTGTATCCATGTTCCACAGTACTATAACCAGGGTGAGGCAAACAGACATGATTTAGTTAGAGTGCCAACAGCACCCCACAGCACTCTGTACCCTCATTTTTCTGGCACTCAGAACTGCAATGGGACTGTTTCTATGTACTTTTATGTGTCACCTTGCCCTACCTCCTGCATGTTAAGAGAGATTCAGATTATAGGGGGTTTAGTTTGGAGGGGAAACTATAAATAAAGTCTTATATTAAACTGCCTGGTGTAGAGTAAATCAAATGTGTCTGTGTGTCACAATACAAGAACAAGGGAATATCAATTATAAAAAACCAAAAAGCAATAAAAATGCATGTATTCAAGATCCAAAATAAATAAGCAAGTTTCCTTGCCATAAAATATTACTGAAGCCAAGATTTTAACAGTTAGACATTTATGTGGCTAATTCACGGTTACATAAGATAGGATAAAATAAATGGCCCATAAATCTTCATGCTTTGGATTAGATCTCCAGTTAAGGTCTTAGTCCTGGAGAAGGTTAAGCATTCTGGCCTAGATCCATCAAAACATTTTAGTAAGTGCTTAGCGTGAACATAATGGTGTTATCAGCAGGGCTTTGGCTTCTTTAACCATGGGACAATGTTCCACAGAGAAAAGTTGCTAGGAAGAGATGGGATCCACCTGATGAAGAGAGGGAAGAGCATTTTCATAGACAGGCTCGCTAACCTAGTGAGGAGGGCTTTAAACCAGGTACATTGTGGGATGGAGACCAAAGCCCTGAGGTAAGTGGGGAAGCAGGTGACCTGGAGTAAACACACACAGGAGAGTGTAACAGGTGAAGTCTTTTCATTCTTCCTAAGAAAGTATGGCAATCACCTAGTTATCTCAGGTGTCTCATGAATGCACA
Source organism: Caiman crocodilus (assembly GCA_030014935.1). Classification (NCBI taxonomy): domain Eukaryota; kingdom Metazoa; phylum Chordata; order Crocodylia; family Alligatoridae; genus Caiman; species Caiman crocodilus. Next base: position 40,764,072 of record JAGPOW010001918.1, on the reverse strand, counting down.
GAGCCTGGAAAACAAGTAGAAAGAATTAGAAGTTGTTGCAGAGTCACAGAACTATGATGTGACTGGAATAGCAGAGACTTGTTGTAATAACTCACATTCCTGAAGTCCTGTCATGGATGGATATAAACTGTTCAGGAAGACAGGCAGGGAAGAAGAAAAGGAGAAGCTGTACTTTATGTAAAACTGTTGTATGATTGCTCAGAGCTCCAGTCTGAAATGGATAGAGGCCTGCTAAATGTCTCCAAGTTAGGGTCAGAGGGGTGAGCATCAAGTGTGATGTTGTTCTGGTGGTCTGCTATAGACTACCAGACAAGGAGGATGAGGCTTGTTTTAAACAGCTAGTGGACCTTTTCCAGCCATAGGCCCTGGTTCTCAAGGGAGCCTTCAGTCACCCTGACATCTGCTAGGAAGGCAACACAGCAGGGCACAGGCAATCCAGGAAGTTTTTGGAGAACGTTGGGGACAACTTTTGGGTGCATATGTTAGAGATGCCAACTAGGGGCTGTGCTCATCTTGGTCTGCTGCTCACAAACAGGGAAGAACTGGTGGGGAATATAGAAGTAGAAGGCAACTTGGGCAGCAGCGACTACAAGATGATTGAGTTCAGAATCTTGAGGAAGATGGCATAGAGTGCACTCTCAGCAAGTTTGCAGATGACACCAGCTGGGTGGAGTAGTAGATACACTGGAGGATAGTGCTAGGATTCAGAGTGACCTTGAGAAACTGGGATATTGGAATTGGAATTTTTTGGTCTCCAGACAAGTGCGCATGTACTTTTCACAATATGTGCTGCTGCTACTTGTCCTCAGAGAACACCTGTGCACATATGCTGTACACACCCGTGACATGCAGCAGCAAGTTACCCTGGATGTGGTTGGAGATGCTGGGGCCTGCACTTGGGCTGGCGCCAGAAGCCTTACCTGGAGTTCTGGGGGCTCTCCAGGGGCTTCAGCAATAGCAGTGCAGCATGCAGAGCTTGGCCATCAGCCAGAGTGTAGCTCTGGTTTTGGCCAGCACACACTGCCACCATGTGCACTGCCCCACTTCTTTTAGGTGTGGGCGTTTTTGTCATTGGGAACTCCCAGTGTCAAAAACCCTCCCCCATGCTGCAAATTAGCAGCATAGGAAACATCTGCATGTGTGGCACATGTGGTACCACAAATGGGTCTTCATTAGTAGGAGTGTTGCCAGCAGACTGAGGAACACAGTTATTCCTCTCTATTTGGCACTGGTGAAGCCACATTTGGAGCAGTGTGCCCAGTTTTGGGCCTCCCACTATAGAAAGGAATGGACAAATTGGCGGAAGTCTTGTGGAGGGCAGTAAAAATGGTAGGGGGTTGGGGCACATGACTTCTGAGGATTGGCTGAGGGAAAAGAGTTTATTTAGTCTGGAGAAGAGAAGACTATTGAGGGACTTAATAGCAGTCTTCAGCTACCCAAAGTGTGGTTCCAAAGAGGCTGGAACTAGACTTTTTCAGTGGTGGCAGATGACAGAACAAGGAGCAATGGTCTCAAATTGCAGCAAGAGGAGTTTAGGTTAGATATTAGGAAAAACTTTCTCAGCAGGAGAGTAGTAAAGCACTGTCACAGGCTACCCAGAGAAGAGATGGGATTTCCACGTTTAGAGGTTTTTAAGGTAGACAAAGCCTTGGCTGGAATTATATTGTCCTGCTTTGAGCCGGGGGTTGGATTAGATGCCCCCCCTGAGGTCCCTTTTAATCCTAATCTTCTTTGATTTTATGATTATTCACATGCTTAAAGTTAAGTCCATGCATAAATGCTTTTCTGGAGCAAGGATTGGGTTGGCAAGGACAAAACTCTCACAAGCAGGGTATTAGCTTGCACAGACCTCTGATAAAAACCTAATATGGAAATCTTATGTTCCTATGCATCATTATAATTGTAAATTTCAGGTTTCATATGATGTCTAAATATTACAATTTGGAAGCCTGAGTTTGCAGCACCATGACTGTGTACTTAGGTCATTAACACTCTTTGATGGTGAATGTTCCTATGATATAACAATTGTCTTTTCATCCTGAAACCATCTTTAAAACTGGCCAAACAGTGCTTGTTTTATGATCTATTCTACTATGGCTGTCAAAATTTATAAAAACAAAATCTTTCACAAGTACTTATTCTTTCAAGTCAACAAATTCTAGGTTTTTCTGCATGTCATTGAGGAATTGACTATGATGGAGAATACCTGAAAAGCTTCCAGATGTGTGTTTAAATTACTTAGTCCATTGAGTGGTCCTAAATAAATTAAACAAATTGCACTGCTTTGTAACTATAAGGAAAAGCAGTAGAGGCAGGTTTGTTTATTTTTTCCTCCCGTTTATTTATTCATTAGCATATGGTGCTCAGTGTGGCCCATTCCTTCTGCAGCTTTGGGGCAATGAAGCAAGCATAAGTTTACAATACATCCCTTGCTGTTTTACTTTATTACTGATCTTGATCTGAAGTCTTCCTCACCTCATCGTCCCAGCTTTGGCATGGCTGCCGTTTCCAATATGCCTCGCTGGCAGCTAAGCCGTTTTGAACTTAAATTTTCTGATAGTAGAGTAAAAGAGATTGAAGGGTTTAATTCTTCAAATCTATCTTATTTAACAGATGCCAGACCATCAAAACATTCCTGTCACCTGAAATTTAAGTTGTAAGGGAAAGACATGGCTAGCAGAGGAAATCAGGGAATGAAGCCAAATAAACTAAAATCACTTATCTCCTATAGCGGGGAGTTGCCATGTAACAGGCATACCAATGCTTATTGTAAAGTGTTAGGAAAAATAATGTTCTAGAAACAGAGGCTTTTTACAGGAGGAAGGTGCGGGTTTTATTCTTATCTCTCTTGTAGGTTGCTGCAGCAAGAAATCATAGGCAGCCAAAAAAGTGGATACTAATTTGGGGTGCCTCAAAGTTTGTGCATGCAAAGGGTGACACTCATATATTGTGAATTGGGTATGCAAAGTCAGGCAATTCAGCATTTAACACCTGTAGGAGAATGAATAAGCTGCACTGCTGTCGGGACAGTGGACCCTGCTTCTTTTGACATGCTTGGTCTGTGGGGTGGTACCAAAGGAAATCAGCCCTACCTTGAGATCTGTCTACTTGAATTTTTCCATTTGTCTTGCACATCTGCAGCCTACGAAGGAAGTAGATATTAAACGTAAGGACTGTAATTCTCCCATGCTCTTGTATGAGGCCTGGGGCAGAGGAGAAAGGGTACATTTGCGTTTTCTCCTTTTCTGTGCCCTAGAGAAATGGCCAAGGACTATCTGTATTATTGACAGTATTGACATCCTCATTGCAGGAGCCTAAAGACAGGATGTTCCTGGAGCATTGTCATCAAGTATATGATCAGCACTCAACAAATAATTAATAAGTTAGATGAATAATTTAGTAGGAGAGTAATATTCAATTCAGCAGAAGAGAGGCTTATGGACAGGTTAATCTAGCTCTTGTTTCCTTCCCTGTATTGAAGCAACACAACCAACTGCTGTTTTCACTTCAATAAAACAGCTAAAGACATTGACATTGCTCCTATTACTGTTGCCCACGAAAAGTCCAGATAGTGACTGGTGACATGGTTTGTCTAAGCAGCCCCTTAAAGCATTCTTTTTAGGGGACAACTGTAAAAATGTTTGTGCCTGCTTTCATTCCTGCTGATTGGAACTGCAGCAGGATTCTAAGCATGCTCATGACTTTCTCCTAGCATCTAAGTAAGATGACTGTGGTTGGATGGGGTGGACACATTGCTAGTCACAGGGTACATCTACATATGCAAGCAGAAGCAGTGTAAAATTTGTCGTATTGAATGAAATAGTTTGACTGTTTGTAATGGTTGCCCATTAGACAGTTTCAGGAAGAAGACAAGACTTATCTCCTTATCTAGGCCATTGTTTTGGTCTATGTGCAGAAGATCCTGATTTTGCTTAAAGTCTTAACTTTTGAATTTTATCTTTAGAAGCCTTTTACAAAGAGAATCTGAAAAATGACCCTTAATATCCTGAATTCCAAGAGATCAAACCCTAGGGCCTTTTGACAAGATTGGAAATATAAAGTCAGTGCAGTGATATGGAAGTTCCCCAAAGTAATTAAAATAATCAACAAAAGAAACTGATTACCAAGCAAAAGAATCTGTTGAGTAAGCTCCGAGACCAAATTTGGGGGTAATGACAGGTTTGAGTAGGGGTGGCCCAAGACAGTAACTCACTCAATAAAAACTGTAATTTACTCTCCCAAATTAGAGGTGACTATGTTTGCAGAACAACGAAGGAAGAATCGCAAGTATAGGCTGGATCAGACTGATCACCTGAACCACCCTCTCCATGAACACGAATCTTTTAGTTCACGTAGAAGCTGCAGAGTGCCTGAAAGGGACCGAAGGAAGGGGACTTAGTTCTATCACTGCTGAGGTCAGCCCATTGAATCGTACTGCTGAGGCGAGCCCATTGAACCATACTACTGAAGCCAACTCATTAAATTGTACTACTGAGGAATGAAGCCATATTTAGGTGTTTGGCTTCTTGGAATCCTAGAATTGTAAGTATATTATGAAAATAATAGTATTGATTCAAATTTAACTTTTAGTTGTGATTGTAGTTGGTTTTGTAATACTAATTCTTATAGCATTGTTTGGGAAGGAAGTGCATTAGGAGCATTGTTTCTGATATATGTAATTATTGTGTTCTTAATGTTTGTGGTATTTCTTAAAATTAAGCAGTGTTATATACGTAGCAAAGGATTTTAAAATAAAATTGTGTTGTATGAATTGAGTGTGTAATCATTATGAAATCGTGCAATCAACTGACTACTCCCCCAATCAGTGGATCAAAATGAATCAGTAAATTGTGTGGGATTTTCTCTATTCCATAACCCACTAGAGACAAAATTGAGCTGGGGCTTTTTGCCCTTGTACTTTGTTGTGGAGGAAATTGGGCCACTTGGGACAAAATTAACTTGCCTGGCTCCTCCTGGATCTGCAGCCAGGGGAAGTCAGGGGGAGGTAGAGCTTGGGGCTCCAGCAGGATAAAAGCCTGCCCTGGCCAGCAACTCAGGGCTACTTGCCCTCAGGATCTTCTGAGGCCCAGCCACTTGGTATCTGGGGACACTAGCACCTTGTGTCAGCTAGACTGCTGAAGCAGCACCCCAGATTCACTTTTTAAAACACACCAAAATACACATTCTTCCACAATTAGAAAAAAAGAGCGAAAGGTGGGGGGGTGTTGAGAGATTGGCAATGTTTTCTTTCTATATTTACAATGTTAAAGAAATATGGAATCCTACCAGTGTCTCTAGCATCATAATAAAATAAATCCTAAATATCTATATGTTTTAATGTTTGCTTTTGGTTTCCTTAACACATGGTGGGTGTGCGATGGGGGGATGTGGGGTTTGCAGGAGGGGGTGGGAAGGGGAGTGGGGGTGGAGGGATGTGGGAGGATGTGAGTCAGTGTGTGGGTAGGTGTGGGGGGACTGTGGGTGTGGGGGCTGCTTAGGAGGGTTGGGTCCCATGCATGAATGCCATGTGCCCCTGGTGGGGCACAGCAGCACTGGTGGTGGTGGGAGCATGGCAGCAGTGGCAGTAAACGGAGAGCTCCTGCAGATGTCGCCAGTGCTGTTGGGGCAGGGAGAGGGATAGTGAGTACCAACCAGGTGTCAGTGACCACCCGCAGACACTGCTGGCAGCAACAGCAGTGGCCAGAGATGATCACTGCCTGCCTGCAGATACTGCTGGTGGCAGGGGGCAAAGGGTGGCAAGTGGTCTTTTCTGAGGGGGTGTACCACCATGCTTAGGGGGTGTACATGCACCCACTATGCGTCACCAATGGTCCCCTGCCTGCTACAGTGCAGACCCCCCCCACCCCCCCACATAGCACATGGACTACCTGCCTGCAGGGTCCCAGCACCTCCAGAGGCTACAGCTCCCCCCAGCTCCCCTGCTAGTTTCCAGCCACCTGCTCATTTTCCTGCTCCTCTCCAGCTTCCAGAGCCTGAATGTGAGCAGGAGAATGATCAGGAGGGTGGACAGAATAGGAGAATGAGCTCGTTTCCCTCCACCTCCACTCCTGTTGGTTCCCCCACCTCCACTCCTGTTGGTTCCCCCACCTCCCATTTGTTCCCCTGCCCCCCATTTATTCCCCCTGCCCCTTGTTCATTCCTCCTTATCACCTTTCATTCCCCCATCCTCTGTTCATTCCTTCCATCCTCGTTCATTCCCCCTGCCCTCCCACCCTCCACCCCACGCTAAGCAGCAGTTGCAGAGAATGAGCAGGAGTCTGGAGAGAGCAGGGGAAGTCTCCAGCTTATCTCCAGGGGCTTGTCTTGGGAGGCTGGAGACAGCAGGGGAATGAGCAGGAGGCTTGAGACATTCTCCTGCTGTCTCCAGCCGCCTGCTCATTCCTTTGCACATCCGTAGGCTTGGGAGGCTGGAGAATGACAGCTAGAACAGGGTTAATTTCCAAATCTAAAAGCTGAGAGAATGAGGAAAAAGATGTTTGTATTAACTACAGAGACAAGTATCTGGGAATGCAGCCGTAAAAAACTAAATGTGAGAGGGAAAAAGATAGAATGAAAAGAAGGGAGGGGGCATTATGAGGGTTAGGAAAAAAAAAAGAAACAGAAAAAAAAGAAAAAAAAGGGCGGGGAATTAAGAGCACCCCTCGAAAGGGAAGATATAGAAGAAGATAACTCCCCACAATAAGCAAGCAGAAAAGAAAGAAAGAAAGACTTTGACTTTTAAGAGGCATTTATTCCAGGGAGGGTGACCCATCGGGGCCAGTAGAGAGTATGTACAGGTTGGCCCGAACACCCGGGCCTCACGGACATGGTCCTGGGCTCACGGCCTGCAAGGCCTACCCGTACACTCTCGACTAAAAACCATAGCGAGCCAAAGGACTATTTACATATTTACATTTCTGCCAGCGGGGACACCCATGGGGAACCTCAGGGGTCGACCCACATGAAACAAAGTCCATGGCCTCAGCCCGCTGGATGCATCGCCGCAGCTTGAGCAGCCGGGGATGTTACAGAGCGAGGTGTCCCGCTCGACTCGGCAGAGCGCCCCCCCCCCCGAGGGCCCAGCGTTCCTCGAAAGTGGGCACTGTCTGCCGCAGGACCACTTGCTTAAACTTGAGTGAGAGGCGGGCCTGCACCAGCAGGCAGAAGAGCTGCAGGACGTTGACCATCCTGGTCCCGGTGAGCTGGTTTCGCCAGCTCTTCAGGGTGGCCAGTTCTTCAGGCAGCCAAGGTCCCCCTTCTTGGGCAGCAGGGTGAGCACAGTCCGGTGGCAGCTGGTCAGCAGGGTCCCATTGGCGAGGCTCTCGTGGATGACGCAGAGGAGGCTGGGCCCAAGAAGGGGCCAGAAGCCTCTGTAAAATTCCATAGGCAGGCCGTCCAGGCCCGGGGCCCTGCCCAAGGTGAGCCCCCCACCATGGCCTCCAGCTCCACCAGGGAGAGTTCGTGCTCAAGGGTCTCAGCCTGCGAAGTGCCCAGGTGCGGCAGATCCCGATGCAGCTCCTGGGTGGCCCGCAGACAGATGGGCTCAGCTGCAAACAAGTCCCGGTTGAAGGCGACGACATGATCCCACACTTCACCCTGGTCCGTGAGCAGCCGGCCCTCCGAGGTCTTGAGGTGGTCCAGTGTCTTTACCGTGGCCCGCTGCCTCTCCAGGCTGAAGAAGAAGCCAGTTGGGGTGTTGGCCTCTGCCAGCTCCTATCAGCGGGCCCAGACCCACGTGCCGTGGGCTGCGCCCTCCGCCAGCTCTCGCAGGCATTTCTTGTGGGAGTGGAGGCTCTCGAGGAGTGCTGCATCATTGCCCGCGTGCAGCAGGGCCATCTTGAGCTCCGCCATGCCCTCCTCCAGCTCCTGGGTGCAGTGGCGGAGCTCACTTGCCGCCAGCTGGCTGTACTGCTGGCAGAAAGCCCGGATCTGGACCTTCCCTACGTCCCAACACAGGCACCAGGAGGGGTAGTCTGTTCACGCCGCCCCCCAGCTCCTCCAGAGGTGGGTGCAGAAGTTTCTGAAGTGGGTGTCCTGCAGCAGGGTGACGTTGACGCACCAGTAAGGAGCCTGCATGTGTGCTCTGCCAGGCAGGCTCAACTCTCAGCAGAACAAGGCATGGTCTGAGAGGCCAGATGGAACGATGTGACTGCTGTGCAGTAATGGCAGGTGGTGCTGGCCGATGTAGAGGTGGTTGAGGCTGGCCATGGCAAGCCCACTGGCGCTCATCTTTGCCCAGGTGTACTGTCGCGTGTCAGCGTGGAGGACCTGCCAGGTGTTGATGAGGTCTGCCTCCTCCAGCACGGTCTGCAGCTTGCAGGCCGAAGGCAGGTGCGGCTCCAGCCCCATCCGGTCTAGCAGCATGTTGACAGTGCAGTTGAAGTCCAACCCCATGAGGAGCAGGTTTCCCGTCAGTGGGTGTGTAGACATTGATGAGGAGTAGGCTCTGGTGTGCCAGGGTGACATGGATGGTCAGCAGCCAGCCGGGGATGACCTCTCACACCACCGCTGAGTTCTACCGCAGCTGCAGCGAGAAGAGGGTCATCACCCCTGTGCTGAGGTTGGTGGCTCAGGAACAAGCAGCCTCTCCAGATGGCGTGCCAGTCGGCTTGAATGTACAGGTCGCTGTGCATCTCCTGGAGGAAGGCGATTGCCAGGTGCTTCTGCTGCAGGCCCTCCAGGATGGCTGTCCACTTCACCGGGTCTCTGCAGCCGTTGGTGTTGAGCGAGGCAATTGTGGTAACCAATGAACAGGAGAAGAGGGAGGAAGGGTAGGCAGGGTACCGGTGGGAGAGAAGGTAGCAGATGCTGGGCAGAAAAACCACGGAGACAGGGGAAAGGCCTAGTGTTGCCCTCCCCTATTCCGTAGGCCCGCCTCAGCCCCACACCTCCCTCACCCAGGTCACCAGCTTCTCGAGCCGGAAGGCATGCTGACACGTGCCCAGGTCCCAGCGCATAAGCCTCACCGTGTTGCTTGCGGCACGGACAAACTGCTCGGGGTCTGGGCACCATTGCCGGATACTCTCGGCCATGTTCCTCTGGCCCTTGATCTGGTCCAAGAGGTTGAGGAGACCTCCATAGCTGGGGGCCGCCCGGGGGGGGTTCTCCAGAAGGAGGTGGATACTGCAGACTGAGAACCGGTGGGGCTGTATCCTGGGAGGGGACATCCTGGTGCGGCCAGTGAAAGTGCCCTCAATGGCCAGGCTCCCTAGCAGGCCCCCCTCTCTATCTGGGTTGAGGATCATCTCAGGGATATTGATCCCCATTCACTTTGGGTGGCAGATGTCGTCCCACTCCCGGGGCTGTTTGCAGTGCTCAGAGGGCAGGCACTCCAACTCCTTCTTCTCCTCATCAGCCCCGGCAGGCAGGGGAGCAGGAGGCAAGGTGGCAAGACTCTCCGCTGTCTCTCCTGCCCACCGCCACTTGGGAGGAAGCTACTCTCCCCCTGCCTTGCCGCTCACAGGCCCCACTGGCTGGGATGGGGGCGAGGGGTTGCCGGATATCTCCGGGACACCCTTAGTCATGGCCGGAGGTGGCAGGGTTTCCAGGGGGGCCGGCAGAGCAGGCTCAGGTTCTTTGGCTGCCTTTTCCCTGGTGCTGTCCAAGACAGGCCCCAAAGGGGCAGGAGCTCCTTTAGACTCTCCTTTATTCTTCTTTTTGTTCTTCGCTTTTTGGGGAATAACTGGTATCTGCCCCATAGGGGGCGGGCCAGGCTGCTAGGGAGTCACCATCTATGGGTCCACCATCTCAGTTGGGGCAGGAGTGGAGGGAGGTGGAGGGGGGGGTTTCGGGTGCTCCACCTGACGGGGCCCCAGTGTCTGAGGCGCTAGCCACCCTGGGGGGAACTGGGGCAGGAAGGGACTGGGTGGACTCCCCAGCCCCTCCACCGGGCGGGGTGTCCGCCACAACACGGGCAGGAGAAACCTGGGAAGGTGTCCCAGGCCCCACCCTGGGTGGCATGCCACTGCCAGAGGGGTCGAGCTCCTCGGATGGATCGGGGCGGAGGGGAGTGTACCTGCTTCTGCTCTAGACAGTGTTCCTGCGCTGCCTTCACCCAAGCCCTAGATCTTGCAGACCCCGGGCTTACAGGTGGGATGTGGTGTCTACCTCTGCTGATGTCAGGAGGACCCCTGAACTCTCCCACCATGACTTTGAATGTAATCACAGTGGGGTGTCCTTCCTTGGGGTAGCCACCAGAGTTGGCGTGGTTCCCAGCAGGTGGTCTTGGGGTTCCGTCCTCCCCTACACCCCAGGTATTTGCCACTTGTGGTTCTACCAGTTTTGGGCCTCCCTCGATGTCCTAGGCCTGTTGCAGTCTCCCTCCTAACCTGCCAGCCGCCTGCTCCGGCCTCCGACTCAATATGGCATCTGCCGGGGCCGTCAGCCCAGACCTTCCACCTCGGCTCCTTCCTTAATCTAGCGTCTCGTCCCGGCCCAGACTTGGCTGCTGCTGAAGCAGCCGGTTCCTTCATTGGCCCTTCTGCCCACAGCGCAGCCGGTTCCTCCTCTGGCTCTGCAGCTTATGGTGCAGCCAGTTTCCTCACTGGCCCTGCTGCTCAGGATGCTTCAGATTCCTTCACTGGCGCTTCTGCTTGCACCGTCAATAATCTCCTTTGGGGCTCTGCTGCCCCGGACGCCGCCGGTCCTCATGGTGGCTCTACTGCGTGGGCCATAGTCAATTTCACCTCCGGCTCTGCAGACGGCGTTGAAGTCTGTCTGGCCGTCGGCACCACTGCCGCCTGTGCTGCCAGCTCCCTTGTAGCCTGCCCTGGCTCTGGCTCTGGCCCTCATTGCGGCCCAGAGTGGCAGCTGATCTCCTCCATGCTGGAGATCCCTCCCGTGGTCTCTCCTTCTCAGCTGCCCCACTGCCATGGCAGGACCGATTTTTGTTCCTTCCGGGAGGTGTCCTCCGCCCCCTCTAGTATCATCGTATCATAGTATCTAGGTCAGAAAGGGCCTAGAGCAGGCCATCTAGTCTCACCCCCCGCCAATGGCAGGAACAAGTGCTGGGGTCACAGGACCTCAGCCAACAACTTCCCCAGGAAGCCGGTTCCACATCCTAGCCACCCTAACTGTGAAGTAGTGCCTCCTAATGTCCAACCTAAACCTGCTCTCCAGTAACTTGTGACTCGGAGCCGCGCGAACAGAGCGCGCAAACAGGCGCAGGCTAGGGGGGTTGTCCCCCAAGCCAGGGAGTGCCCCCCGGGACAAACCCTAGGGGAGCAGGCTCCGGTCCCCTTGGATCCCTCCAGTGGGGGTGCGGGAGGGGGCGGGATCACCAATAGGCACTTCCGGTGTCACCGGAGTGCCTGATTGGTTAGTTCAGCAGTGGCGGGTAATTCAAGCCGCCGCGTTTGTAACAGTGGTTTGAGGTAGCTTCCGGCACTTGGGTGCCGGGAGCAGCGGGGAGAGGAGACAGGCGCACGTGTGCCCTTCCCACACGTGTGCCTCCTTTCAGTGCCTTAGATCAGCGGCGAGCGGCGAGCGGAGCAGCTGAGGGGGCAGCAGCAGCTGGTCCCCCGAAGGTAAGTGGGGCTGCGGGGCCAGTGCAGCTGAGCCGGATCCAGAGGGGAAGCCCCCCGGATCCCTCTTAGCCGAGCCGGTAGAGAGCCGCGCTCCGGAGCCGCGCGAACAGAGCGCGCAAACAGGCGCGGTCTGTAAGAGCGCGCCGGCGTTTGCGGCGGCGTTCGCGCCGGCGGGCAAGCA
>JAGPOW010001918.1:40734204-40752266 GCA_030014935.1 Caiman crocodilus | reverse complement strand
ATGTCCTCAACCCTACAGTCCTGCAGCTCCTCATTGACTAGCCTCCTGAGCTCTCTGAAATTGGCCCTTTTGAAGTCTGGGACCATAGTCCTAGTGTGGACCCTATCTACACTACGCTGGACAGCAAATTCTATCAGGCGATGGTCGCTGTCTCCCAGAGAGTCCCATACCTGGAGCCCTGCAACCAGATCGTCCCCCGAGACCAGGACCAGATCCAGCAGCGCATCCCCTCTGGTGGGGCCATGAACCTCCTGGACCAAGTGGAGGTCCTGCATCTCCGCCAGGAACCTCCTGGACCTCTCAGACTTGGCCCACTGCTCCTCCCAGCAGATGTCCGGGTAATTGAAATCCCCCATGACAATGACATCCCTCGTCCTAGCAGCCTCCTTAAGCTGGCCAGCGAATTGGTGGTCCAGCTCTTCCTTCTGGTTGGGTGGTCTATAGCAGACACCCACCATTAAGTCCCTTTCCCATCATCCTCCTTGCAGCCTGACCCAAATTGCTTCCACCTGGTCCTCAGTCACCCCCAAGTTAACGCTCAATGCAGAGAAGCGTTCTTTTACATAGAGCCCGACCCCATTGCCTCTTTTCCCCACCCTGTCCTGTCTGCTCTGTCGCAGCCGGATAAACACTCGGCTGACTACCCACACCAGCGTCTTTGGTGTGCATGCCACCCCTGGCTCCTCCGGTCCTGTAGGAGGTGAGTAGGACCCCTTGCTGCCCTGGGGTTCCTTTGGTGTCCCAGCTCCCCTGGGCTTGGCAGGTCTCCCAACCCCACCCTTTGATGAGGGTCCCACACCCGAGGTGGATGCACCATCCTCCTGGGCAGGCGCAGGAGCCGGTGCCCTGGCTGACTGCCCTAATGGGCACTGGGCAGTTAGGTGGGAGCTGCTGCCGCACTGGTGGCAGGAATTCCCACCCAGGGAGAAAAAAAAGCCTCAGGCTGACGCCAGGGACTGAGACTGGGAGGGGGCTCAAAATGCTCCAAAATTGGCCTGAGGTGGGGCAGAGCAACCCCGTAGGGGCTCAGGGCAAGCCCCAACGCAGGGGGAGATTGCAGGGACAAAGGTAAGGGACCCTGGGGGAGGAGGGCAGCAGGAATCACAAGGAGAATTCAGGCGGGGGTGGGGGAGGGGCAGAGGCAAGTGAGGCTGCCAGAGCCCAGGGGAAAAATGCTCAGAAAGTGGGGGAAAGGGGCAGGGAGGGGGTGCCCAGGGATAGGGTGGGTAGAGGCAAGGGTTTTGAGGGGTGGGGACAGGAAAAGGGGGGCACGGAGTGCAGGGAACACACAAAAGGCATCTGAGCTGCAGGAGCTCAGAGGGGCTTCACCTGTCCACTGCCATCTTGAAAGAAAGTAATAAAAAAGCTGTAACATTGCAACTTGCAGACAAAGAAACTGGAAGTAAAGGGAGCAGAGAAAAAGAGAAAAAACACTGTGAAAATGCAAGAAAAGAATCAAAAAGGGAGATAAACAGAAGCAAGATACCTTTAGACAGGTGGGAGTCAGAAAAGAAAATAGATAGGAAGCTGTGGAGTCTTACACTCAGGATCACCCCATGTAGCTCCAAGCGAGCCTGGGCCAAAGCATCCGAAGTGGAAGGAAAGAAGGAAAGAAGGCAGACAGACAGACTTTTTAAATTAGAAAAAAGGAAATGAATAGGATAAGCTGTCAGGTAAAAAGTTGAGTTGAATTCAATGAGTTAATACTAATAAAGGTTCAGTAAAAATAGTCTTTCCTAAGTCATCTAAGTTAAATTGAAATGGTATTCTTGCAGGACTTAATACCTCAACCTTTATATTGTTCTTCCATGCTATATTTTGCTTAAGAACTGGGGATCCATCATAGTATCAGAATAGCTAGGGTTGGAAGGGATCATCCAACAGATCATCAAGTCTGACCCTCTGCCTTGGGCAGGAATAGATGTTGGGACCATATGACCCCAGTCAGGTGTCTATCCAGCCTCCTCTTAAAGACCTCCAAGATAGGAGTGAGCACCACTTCCCTTGGAAGTTGGTTCCAGGTCCTAGCCGCCCTAACTGTAAAGTAATACGTCCTGATGTCTAATCATGCGAGTGGCTCTCTCTGGACCCTCTCAATGTTAGCCACATCTCTCTTGAAGTACAGCACCCAAAACTGGACACAGTACTCCAACTGCGGCCCGACCAATGCTGCATAGAGGGTGAGGATCACCTCCCTGGACCTGCTTGTGATGCATCTGTGGATGCATGACAAGGTATGGCTAGCCTTACTGACAGCTTCCTCACATGGGCGGCTCATGTTCAACCTGGAGTCAACAATGACTCCAAGGTCACTTTCCACCTCTGTACTGAAGAGAAAGGTGTTCCCCAGCCTATAGGTATGCTGCTGGTTCCTTCTCTCTAGATGAAGTACCCTGCACTTGTCTGCATTGAATTCCATCCTATTCTCATCTGCCCATCTCTGGAGTACAAAGGAGTACATCAAAGGAGTACAAAAAGCACGTGATGACTCTAGCATGAATGTGCCTCTGTGAAGCCAATAAGAGCTGTGTGAACTTTGCAGGGTAAAGCCCATGAATTTGGGAAACCAACAAAATCATAGTTTAACTGCTGTGCACTTTCATCATTAAGTGGCCTCTTGGTCAAACCATGTTGCTGAAAAACTGTAATTTTTGCTCTGGCAAGGGGAGTGATTAGATGTTTTAGTATCTGCTAATAGTGAACAAACATGTGGATAAAAAAGAATGGGTCAGTCTCTAAACCTGCTGCATATCAAAGCAAAGGTCTTAAGGTAGTGTAGTCCACACACAGAGTATAAGAAACAAGAAAATGAAAGAAAATTGGAGAAGCAGCATATAAACAGGGTAACAGAGAAAGTGTCATCACTGGCATATCACAATGTAGAACAATAAAAGATGATGAAGATAAACAGTGAAAAATATATCCGAAGACAAAGACGAAGAGAAATAATGCAGCAGAGAAGAAGAACGTATTACAGAGAATCAAAGGATGGGGAATCTTGGTCAGAATGACAGGCATGAAAGATGACTAGAAAGTGGGGAAATAAGTATTCAGGAGTTGGTTGCAGCAATCAGATCTTGTCATATCAAGATTTTGCTTTGATCTGAAACGTGACACGTAAGATGAGTAGCTGCTTTTTTTTCCCCTTCTTTTTTAAAATATCTATTTAGGAATATCTGAATTATAAGACTGAAAAAAGCAGCAAGCGTTAGTATTACAAGATATGCTTTCATGCTCATGGAATTCAAAAATGTTTTAATTTCCAAAATTAAATATGCACAAAGAAGAGAAAAGAAAGCTTAGCCATCAAAGGAACCTGGGGAAATAAAATGTAAAAACCCACACCTACTAAAGGTCTGAGTATTTGCAATAAATTATTTTGCTCAAATATTCTAGAAAGATTTTTCATACACAGACATAGTACTTCTGCTTCATTGACAATAGCCCATAACCATTCCAGAGGCCCTATTATGGTCCATCATGTAAATGGCCACCTATAATGACTGAGCCATTATGGTCTACTGGGCTATGGTTCAGTGAATTAAAAATTCTCTAACTAGAGTAGGTTTTGAGCATATAGGCTCTAATGGCTACAAAGAAGCTGTTACAATAAAGTATGCCAAGATGCGTGCCTTAATAACTCCCAAATTAGGCATTAACCGATTAACCCAAGCTAATGAATATTTTGCATTTTAAAGAAACTCTTCATTACCTACAGTACAGTGATCACCATTAAAAGCCAACAGTCACCAACAGCTACCATACAGTGGTCACTCTTATTTTCAGTTTTGAGTTGAGGAATAAAGTACTCAACCCTAAATGCAACTGTGTGGTAACTGGTGTCGATGGTTTTGTAGCAATCAGTGTATCAATCTGTTAGTGTGTGATGCTTAGAGGCTTTCAAGTGAGGCAACAACACAATTTTAATGTTTTAAGTTAACATTTCCCCTTATGTTTTCCTTTCCACTCCCAAAGGTAAGTAAACAGTATAGTTTAAATTTGAGAAGATAAAGATTTATAAATGTCCGAAGTGGGCTAATACAAACCGATGAGCACAGAATCTGTGAAAAATGCTGTATCACATTGCATTGATGTAATCTCAGTGAAGTTAAAAAAAAACTATGGCTAAACTATTGGAGACTACCATGAAAGAGGGTTAACACCAATGCAACCCTGTTATATCACTTTCACGTAATTCCTTTGGTCAGTCCTTTGGGGAGAGAGTGCAAGACATTGTTCAAGAGAAACCCATTGTCTTATGAAAGCTTGGCATGCTTGGCTCTACAGGGATGCTTTTGCAGTAATTATTGACTAGGAAGATACGTGACTGTCACACAGCTTCACATATAACCAGTTTAAACTATTTTCCTGTTCTCCCCTCCTCACAAACCTGCCTGTCTTTCAAAAAGGTACATGGCTTATCTCTTTGGAAAATGTGCATCCTACTGTTGAGGTATGGGGATCATAAGCACTGATCTCCTTCATCACACTGCAGTGCAATGCTGTATAGTGGCAGCTAGTCTAGCATGGGAACCAGAAGGAATATAGCTGCATCAGTACAGGTCAATCTATCCTGGTCAAATCCTCCAACAAATATCAGCATCAATGGTCAGTCTACCTGAGAGGATTTAATCCTCCCAAAATAAAAATCTAATTAACAACCTCTTCGGCACTTTGGGATGGCTGGGAGTGAGGTGCTCTGGTACAGTCCTGTTGAAATTAGTCCACTTTCCATTATATCATGCACTAGGAAAAGAGATGGAAAATGACTACAGTCACATACATCATTCTCAGAGAGAAGGTAGTACTGCTCTACTAAAGATATAATATAGTGAAATATTCAGTAAGGTAAAAACTTGAACCCAAGTTTTTTCTTTGTCCTGTGAGCCCCTGACTTACCTATTTTATGCTAAATATTCAATAGAACATAATTTTCCCTGCTGAATATCCTAACTTTTAGGCAGAGGTATCACACTTACTTTCTTTCCTGCTCTTCTAGCACACTAATTTTCATAGAGGGGCCATATCAGTGACTCCATGGCTAGTTTGGAGAAGTCTGATACAAAAGGTGTACTCTGAGAATGACTACTAGTGAGAGAAGCAAAGGAACATGTAGTTCATGAATGCTGATTTATGCCTAAGATAGGTGCCGACTGAGCCACTTATTATTGTCAAGCCTGAGGTGTTCTTGGGCATGCCCAGAAGAAGACCTTTTAGGCTTCTAGGAAGCTTCAGTACCAGAAATATAGGTACTTTCACATTGTAGGCAACACAAAAGTTAGAAAGCAGCTGAGCAGTATTTTGGAGAATCTATATTTTAAGCTTTGGTGTCTAAAGTTGCACCTGAAACGAAGCTATAGAAATTTACATGCAAGCATTTGAAACAAAGTGCTGTAGATGGCTCTTAAAGATACTCAGCTTATAGTGTCAGCTCATAGTTGAGCTGATTCAGGTATTCAGCTCATAGCTGAGAACTGATATTACAGTTGATGTTGGAAAATATAAAATGTTGGTTTGACCATATTATAAGACATCCTGTTTTGGCCAATAGAATACTTAAAGGAAAAGTGAATACAAGGAGAAAAAGAAGCTGGCCAAGGAAAATGTAGATATATACTATTACTGAGGCCCTGGAGAGATTTTTACATGCAAGACACGATTAACTGGTTAATCATGTCTTACGTAGTGACCTAGCCACACATTCAATAAATTAATAGCATGATAAAATCAGGAACAAGCCACACATATGTGTAATAATTTTGTGGGTTGTTCTTCTCATGCCTTTAATGGAATGTGTGGCCACTGGCCAGCCTCTAGTGCACATGAGAGCCTGTCAAGACTCTTGTATGCTCCAGACAGTGGGAGGCACCTCAGCTGACTGGGGCTCCCAGCCTGGAAGTGTACCATGTACATGATGTGTTGAAGCCATGCTTGCTACTTGCTGAGGCAAGGGGAGCTCAGGTTCAGGCTCCTCCTGCACTGGCGACATAGCAAAATGGGATCTGATGCACCTCCTGCCACATACATGTGACATGATGGAAAGTAAGTTGTGGTATTATTCTTGGATCTAGGCCAATAGAAAACAAATTTCAAAATAAGGCATTGGATGAGCTCTTGAAATAAATGGGAATCATACAAATGGATAAATGCTGAAAGTGTCTCCTCTGCAAAAGCAGATAGCATTTCTTTTATCATGTATTCCTTCTGAAGCCATTTCATCACTGACTGAAAAGGACAGGGAGAATCTGGAAGTAGGTGAGGTAGAAAAGTAGAACTCAACACTGCTTTGTTTCTTGGGGTGTATCAACAGGTCACCTGCCCTGAGAAAGAGAAGGCTCCATAAAATGTCTTTCTCCCACCATGAAGAAAGCAAGTGAAAAGTTTCTACGTTCTCTCTGTGGTAAGGTGGAATTAAAATTTTCATCAAAACCCCAGGGATTCTTTGGCACACAAGAAATTCTGGGGCATGTGATTTGAATATGTAATATTTTGCACACATTAAATATGAACTTGAACAACCAGTGAAATAGTACTTGTACTTGTGTTACTTATTTTTATATCAAATTCATTTTATTTCACGCTGCTTCCAAATTTTCAACATGTTCCAGAATACTGCATAACTGCCATTGGCTGTTGGGGCAATACGTGAATTTGCCAGCTTAGATATACTAGTGTTTAGTGCCAGTGGAAGAAACCTGAAAGGCAATGCTTAGCAATTGTGATATAAAAAGATAACCAAGTGAGTAATGTACACGTGCAAATATGGCCATGTTCATGCCCTTATTTGGAATCTCTTTGTGATGTCACTATTACTCTCTAACCAGAGGAAAAAAATCCACCTCTCCTCCAAAGCACAAAGCTTTGAAGAGGGGAGTGCTGCTGTGTAACATAAAGTGAGGACACACTGAAAGGCTTGGCAAGTGGTCTTCTAAGTGTCTTACAGGGTGATGGCCAGGACTTTATGCTTATGTTGCTTATTTTGGCCATGTTGTCCGGGCTGCCATTGCTGTCCGCCGATCTTAACAAAAGAAGAAGAATGCTGCTTATGTTGGCGTTTCTTATTTACTGAAGAGCGGAATTGCAACTGTTTTCCCTGCACTTACCATGAAGATCGATCTTGCCAGTGTTGCCATTGTACATGTTCAGAGAACCCAAATTGTATTTGGTGCTGCTGCTCTTTCTCAACTGATGAAGACTGTAAGTGTTGCTGCTGTGCCACCGATGAGAATACCGTTTGTCAGTGTTATGAAAGCACATGCTGCAGAAATGTTGCCCATTCACCATACCACCCAAGAATCCCAAGGAGAAATCAGTAAGTGAAACCAAAGCCTGTTTTTGAAATTCCTTCTTTTTAAATTTATATTATGGTCTATTAGCTCTGTGGCATTTGGGGGCAAAATTTTGGACACCTTTTTCACAAGATGTTAGACATGGCTGTACTAAAGAGAGTAAAGTGCTAATCAATTGTGAGGGAAAGGATTGCAGTTAGGGGGAAGAGAAAAAGGAAGAAAACCAAATGTATTTTTTAAAAAGTGCTCTGAAAAGAATTGGAAGAAGAAATAATATTACAAAAAAAGTATTACTAATTTTAGACATTCATCTGAAGAGCATATATTAAAATGGAGACATAACTACTGACTAAGGCTGGCTGAGGATGGAAGAGGATTGCTCAAACATGGAGAGATACATGACTGTGTCAGTGCTTTTTCTGGAACTAAAAATCCTGGAGGTTCATAGTGAGAATGTCTTACTCTTCAACCCAGGGTCAGACTAATCACCACATTTGAGATCAGAAAGAAATTTTACCATACAGATCAGCATGGGTATTGCATGTATGTGGAGTGGATGGGAGTCACGTCCCTCCATACCTCTTTCTATAGCAAGGACCATAGGCCCTCTTCCTTGGATCTGTCTTGTGTTTAACAATTACTTCCTGTGCTGCTTGTGGCAGGATACTACAGTGCCCTTTGTCCCTGAGCTCTACCTGTGGCAAGTGAGGGAGTTTGGGGATTGTGTCTGTTAGTTGTGCAAGATATTTTTTATGCAGTTTTAAGAATAGCTTATGGAGACAGTTGGTCACAGTTTTGAAAATGAATAGTGATTTTTGTGTACCTGACTGGAGACATATTAAAATAGCCTTGATGTTCAAACTATAAATGATCAATATTTCTGAAAACTGGGTAACTTTGTGGCATTCCAAGATGTGTATCTCAAGTGCAAGAAAACTTACAAGCAACTTTTGATTGTCTTGACCCTAAAAATCTAGAACCAGTACCCAGGGTCACATTCGAAGGCCAATTCTTACCACCCTCATAAATAAAACAAAAGCTATGTATGAAAATCAGGAGATGGAAGATAGGCAAGGGATTTTCTTTTCTTCTCCACTGTATAGTAAGTTTACTGATAAATGCAATTCCAGACAGACCAAATCTATAATTAATAAAAAAATTTGAAAATGTTAAAAAAAGTTTTGATATTTTTTAAATAAAGCATTTATTGAAAAAAACTCTCAGTATTTTCAGAATGAAACATTCTGACTTTTACTTTGAGCAAAACATTTTTCATTTAAAAACTGACAACAATAGTAATAATAAAATGGAGTATTAAAAAAACAACAACTAGAATATCCTGAAAATGATACAAACCAATTCATTTCAGGCTGAAAGAAAAAAAATCATGCAAAACATTTCAATTTAAACCAAAACATTTAAGGTTTTCCCATTTTTAAGCAAAAATAATCCCAAAATTCTGGGAAATCCCCAAATGGGGCAAAAATCTTCTTCAGGATTTTTCTTCCTGCTTGCTATCCAAACCTCCCAGAAATCCGTTATTCTGCTCATTCCCAATGAACTATCTGCTTATTGCATATTCTGTTTCCTGTCTACCTATTTGTATCATATCTTTATAAAAAAATGTAAGGAAATACACAGGTTATAAATAAGGAATAAGAAAACAAAATACAGATGTTTGTTGTGTTAGTTTGTGTAATGCTTGCAATATAAATGCTGGAACTGAAATAGATAATTTCATACATAATGGCTAAGTAGAGACAGTCAAAAAGCTCATTCATAAGTATTTACTGGGAGAATAGAGGATCATAACCATATTCAAAGTGTAAAATATCTTCAGTAAATAATGCAAAGCTATATATATACATTACAGCCTGTTTCTTAATGAACATCTGAAAACTGAGAAGATCTTATTTCTTTCTTTTTCAGTTCAAGGCTGTCTTTACCAGGCCCTGGAACTAGAAGTGATACATCTGTCATTACATTGGACAAGGATGTCTCAGGGCATAGTTTTCGTGATCAACTCACCTGTCCAGCATGTAAACAACTGTACCTCCACCCATTTATGCTTCCCTGTAAACATTGTGTTTGTGGGGATTGCATAGGTAAAAGGAGGGCCAAGGCTGAAGTTTCTGAGAACTTTTTCATTCTCATATGCCCAGTGTGTAACAAAGCACATTGCCTTCCCTATTCTAATAAAATTCAGCTGAAGAAGAATTTACTGAGAGCCAAACTGGCTAAGAGATATATGCAGAAACATGGCCTTATCAGGTGGAGATTTGACAGAACTCAGACATCAATTTATTGTCAAGCTTGCAAAGAGAAGAAAAGAAAGGCATCCAAAAGATGTCTGACATGTCAAATGAATTTTTGTAAAGAATGTCTAAGTTTATATCATAGAGATGATTCTGCTCAAGAGCACATTTTTACTAAAGCCTATCAAGAAGACCAAGAACAGTCAAACTGTTTAGTACATTCCAGTTCACCTATCTCTGAATACTGTGTAGACGACCATGAGCTAATCTGTGACTACTGCAAGAACTCACTGCACAGTGACCATGAGACATTGCCCTTGACAGTGGCATGCTCAAGGGAGGCTGGTGCCCTCTTCAATGCTATTGCAAAATTTAAAAAAGGTTTCTATTTTTCTTTTCTACTTATTTACACTTATTGAATATTTTGCTGCATATCATCTAAATGGTAGAGAGACATTCATATGATTTCCAGGGCCCAACTGTTCTTTATTCTGCTGAAGTCAGAAGGAATAAAAAGCTGGTGGATGGTCATGGGGAGAGGTAAAATGGGTCCATTTTCAGCTGTGTGGCATGACAACACAAGACCCAACAAAAAGCCCTCTGAAGGAAAAAGGCCTGCATGAGAATCTGTAGGATCCAGAGACCAAAATTCAGTTAATTCTTTCAGGAGTAAAGATTACTTCCTCCTGCAGAATGATATACGATACACAGTCTTCAACAGGAAATTCAGAGATGCTCCTTTTCTCTACCAGAGAGTTCTGCTTTTCATTTTCTTTTAGCCCATTTTTTATCTATGCTGAGTGAGGTCTCCAAGGTCTCACAGTGAGATAGCTCTGCTTAGTTCTGAATCAAGGCCATTCCCTAGTTTCTTGAGCTTTTCTGTGATCATATGTTGATATAATCTCACTTAAATATTATATTCAGCTTCCTGTACTGTGTTAGTCTCCGTAGTAATTGAGCAATTGAATAGGAAATGGAATTTTATAATCTTCTTTTAGATGTTTAGCTCTTTGCATACATTTTTGGCAAGTGCTCAAAATGGGGCACAGTACGTTTGGGTGGGAAATGTGAGTCAGGAAGGCAACTGTGAATAATGGGTAGCACAGGGCAACCAAGGGCCATTGAACTAACAATATCTAGCAGCAAGAAAGTAGACTGATGTTTCTACTTGGGAGAGCTGCAGGCAAGCATTTATGTTCCAAGCATGAGAAAAAAATCATTAACCTAAATTTGTTAATGAATTTGACTACCTGAAAAGGAAGAGGGTACTTATTATCCATGCTGTAAACAAAACAGAAGCAGTAATGGCCCAAACTAAGTAGAAACCGAAACTATAGCTTAACCTTGACACCCTAATGAACTAGGTCACTAGAAAAGTAAGTCACAATTTCAAGAAAGTCCAATGTTTGTACTGTAAAAGGGTGCAATTTTAGACAGAAAGAGTGCAACTACATGTGTGTTTTACTGCAGTTGACTAATTAGCATACTTCTCTATCTATGTGCCACAGTTCCCTCGATCATCTCTCCAGATTTCCAGCAAACACCACTCTTTATTTTCCCTGTCTATAATTCTATACACCCTTTCCTTTTGCCAACCTCAGACCCAGTATGATAAGTCTGCCCTATATAAGTTTTCCCATCACTACATCTTAGCTCAGAAGGATCCTCCAGACTTATCTGCAACATTTTATAATTTATATTTATGGCCTTCTTAACCAGGTAACTTCTCAAAATTCAACATGAGGTACGTAGCTACTACATTCTTACAACAAAACATTGGAAACAGCTCAAGAATAGAATTCAATAAAATATGCACAACAGAAGAAACTCTAACACTCATTGTTATTTCCTATTATTATTTTAGTATTACCTTATATTAACTTAGTAACTCCCCCATTAATACTGCAGCTCCCCCATTAATACTGAGCTTCAAGACCATTAATAAGCTAAGCTTCAAAATATCCATTGTGAGATAGATAAACAACATCACACACCTTTTACCAGAAGGCAAGCTGAATCACTGATAGGATAAGTTTAAAAATTTAGCCTCACATGTATAAACACATTAATCTAACACCACATTTAGATATCTAAAAAACCCAATCATTTTCAACATGAAAAGTGGACTATTATGGGATTTTTTTATTACTATGGTGAATATGAGTCCAGTGTGGTTAACTTTCTGTGCTTCATTTTGAAAGTATTGGCCCAAACAATTTCCCAAGGAATCCTAGAAGGGAATAACTGAGAGTAAAACATCAGCATTTCCATTCTGTGTTCCATTTTTTTTATCAACTGTGAGGTCCCCATGTGCTAGACCAACTCCTGCTGATCACAACATTTCATTGCTTAAGTTAATGACCTAATTCAGTTTAATTTTTTTTAATTTGATTTTACAGTCCGGTATGGAGTTGATAATGACTTATTGGAAACCTTTGTGTTAAAAAACAACTTTAAATCCTACAAGGACACTAAAAGGAAAGAGATCAGGAATGGATTCTTAAGATTACGAAGCATACTCCATGAGAGAGAGAAAGAGATGATGGAATTGCTTGAGAACCTTGAATTTAAAAAACAGCGAGGAATAACAGAATATATGGAGCATGCTTCCAAAAAACTTGCTTACATGGACAGCCTTCTGCAGTATTCTAAGGAAGCTTTGAAGGAAGAGAATCAAATTGCGTTTCTTCAATCTTCAAATTCTTTGGTAAATGAAATAGAAGATGCAATCACTAACATTTACCAGCCTAACCCATGCCTTAGAGAAGATCCAATTCAGAATCTTAAACTGAACTTTGAAGAGCTTTCAACCAACTTGAATGGAATTTTCCCAGCCTCCGTTAGGATAAAGCAATCAGATGATAGAGTAAACAAATATCCCTACCCCTGTAATTCTGGCATAATTGTTCCAAAGCGTGTTTCCAGTACTCATTTATCGAAGCCAAAAATAGCACTTCAAAGTCCATCTTTAACATCGCTGTATGACCCAAATGTACTAAAAAAAGAAATGTATGGAAGACCAAAATCCACACCTCCTCTTCATCCTAAACAGAGTAATAAAATGTTTGCATGTTGGGATACATCTGAAATTTCACATAAAGAAACATCTCCCAGTATTATTCATAGTCCAGAAATGTTTGAAGATGGCTCATTGACAGCTCCAGGTCTAGTCATTATCTACCAAACGCTTGCCTACCCAAAATCTGCCAAAGTAAGACTTTATACTTTTTAGAATTGTGTATAGGCTAGATCATGTCTTAGACAGAAATATACTATCTCCCCATTTCAGTTCCAATATAAATCATCAAAACATGTTAAGAATGACTCATGCTTTGAGTCAAGTTTGAGGCAACATACTAAAAATTACAGTGGACTTAATAGTGTTCTGATTGTAGTCAATAGGATACAGAAGTTATAGTGCCAGCCCATTGTAACCATTTTGAGATTAAATTTTAGCAATATAAGGGGATGGGACTATATTTTAGCCTGATAGCACTGCTCACAATTTCTCACTGTTGAATCTTTTATATATGTATATAGAAGCATTTGGCCACTTTGTTTGGAATATTTTAATTTGGTGGTTTATTTTAAAAAATGCTTGGACAAATCTGTGTACTCAGGGATTTAGTATATCACCTAGTACAAGTTTCCTACTAATATTATTTTGGTCTCAGTACATGCTATATTGGGAAAAATAATGTACATAATTTAATAACATGTTGTGTGTGTTTTCACATTTATATAGTCATAATATAATTAAAATATGTCAAACAGAAAGCATCAAAATGTATCTAAAAGCACAGAAATTAAAATGGGAGAAAATAAAGAAAATACAGTTGGACAGTATAGATATTTTTTCTTCATAGATTTACTGGACATGCCCTACAGAAGATGTTGACTTCTTTGATGTAGAGTTCTATGAAGTCATTGCTGTTACTACTGATAATGTTATCCAGACACAACTAGCTGGACAGCTAAGTGGGATAAAACATCAAAATCTTGAGATACATAATCTAGATCCAAGTACAGAATATCTCTTTAAAGTTCGTGCTGTAAATACAAATGGTGCAGGTCAATGGAGTGAAATCTGCAAGGTACCATAGAATCTTCTTGCCTTTTCTAGAACTTTTTTGCCTTTACAATCTCTTATATGTCAGTTATTTTTGTCTCCATCCCTGAACAAGAGCACAATGTTATTTGGTACTGCCTGTCTCAGGCAAATGATTAAATTGTTAACCGAGTCCTGAGAGATATTGGATATCCTCACAGAGTTTTTTTAATATCAAAATTCATCACTTCTGGTGCTCCTAAGTCTGTCTTTCTCAATATGAGGGTTAAGCTGTGTTTATATTATTATTATAATTTTGCATGGGTTAGTTGGCTCAAGCTCCATACACGCATTGAGGAAGAGGCAGCCTTTGTCAGAATGCTCAGCTTGGAAGGACAACACAGATACAGAGAAATTGAAGGCAGAATTTTCAGCAAAGTCCTTTGAACACTAATCTTTCTGCTGTAATTTTAGAGGATAGAAAAGATTTTCTAAAACAAGTCCCTAAAGTCTCCTACCCATATGTGCCAACTCATCTCAAATGTTGATAACCCAACAGTTTCCACTAGTTACCTCTATTTTTTTACATCCTGGCCAAAAACAGATATTCATTTTTCCCAGCTGAGGACATGATGAGAGTAAATTATCCCAGAAAGAAGGTCTGTGCACGATGTAAACCCCAGTAAGTGTTTACATTATACAGTAGTACATAGGCCCTTACTGGGATTCTAGGCAAATGGCTGGATTTCATTCTACAGTTGCAGACTGAACTGTTCTTTCTCTCTTCCCTGGTTCAGCTGGCAATGAGGTTTTCCCTTCCCAGGCTTCTGGCCCCTTGTCACCTCTGCTCAGTGAAAGTCTAGCTTTGAAATGGTACACAAAACACCCTTCGGGAGTGCTAATGATAACACTATCCATGGGTCTCTAGGACAGCTCCGCTTCCCAGATTGAATGTGTTCTGCAAGGCATTTTCTTTTTTACCTCACATACTGGAATACTATATTGATTTTTCTTTTGAAGCCTCTTCTGTCTATAGGCAGCAGAGTTGTATTAATATTCCAGAAAAACATAAACTTGCTTAACATCTGCTGAAATTTACATAAGTAAAGAGCTCTATAGCAAATGAAAACGAGACAGCAAGTTTGACAGACATTTATAAATATCTTTAAAAATAACTACCTTGATTCTTTTTGCAAAAAATCAGAATAGTTTACTGTGCCAGCCATGCTGCATGGAAACTTTGAAAGCATAAGAATTTAAGTAGAAAGTGTGAGGCCTGCATTTGACAGCTTCTTCAGCTTGATGGCATTCAAAATCACATTTCCCTAACTACCATGATGGAGTCTATGCTATGTTGAGAGCACATACTACTTTTCCAGTTGAGGCTGGGCCACTGTGTAGCCAAGAACGCAAGTCGCAGGGCAAAAACCATAAAGTAAGAAGGATTAAGCGTCTAAGTGGCACTTTAAAAATAGAACAGAAGAGCATACTCACCTTGCAAATCATGCATTTTAGGAAGGGATAATAGTGCCCTAAGCAAACAAACAATCTAGTACTTAATTAGAATATTGGTGTTCGTGAATTTTCTTGGATGAATAATGAAGCATCAACAACACATACTCTGTATCAACAACATATTTCTCTGTATTCTGGAAAGGCTGCTTCTGGGGAATGGAGTTCAGTTTCTCCACACATTCCTTGGCATGTATGTTGAGCTTGCCAGCAGAGAAAGAAGCTTTACCAGTTCTTATCCCATTTTCTTCTATGGCTGAACACTTGTCCAAGTTATAGAGGCAATTTTTAAAAGCATCTCAGTAATTTAGGAGTATCTGCTAATTGATTTTCAGTGGGACTTGTGCTTCCAAATCTCATTAGTTCTTTTGAAAAGCTCTCTGTATATGACTATAGACTGTACATTTTACTAATCATATTGTACAGACTGTCAGTAGCCATTTGAAGATGACTTATATTAAGGATCAGATTTTCAAAAGAGGCCAGAAAAAAAGGATGTATACCAGGAAAAATAAACTCCAACTGTGGGTGATCTGACCCTGAATTCTTTTGAAATTCTAAGCCCATTTTCTTACAATAAACCTAAAGGGGAAGAATTTAATTTTCCCATCACCTAATACCTGAAGTATCCAGTTGCTACAGACCTTATGTATTTGAATATATTCCTAATTCTGTGATTCTGTGCCCTTCATTCCCCAATTTCAGGTCATGACACCAGATGACCATGGAAAAGTCCAAGGTAGATGGGGCTTACTGAAGAGTATTCAGTCTTCTCTGCATAAAGAACTCTAAAGCTGAAAAGAAACAAAGCAATGATTATTCAAAGGAAAAAAAAAGAAAAGAGGAAGGAAGGGAAGAAAAAGAAAAAGAAAAAAAATGGAAGAAGACTGCTCCATTTTCTTATGCGATAGTCCCTTTTTTATTAAAACTGGAATACAGCCTAAGATCTAAAGATGAGTTCTTTAGGATAAGATCTCCTTCCAGGAAATAAAACATCAGTATTTTCCTTTGTCTTTTTTATTCTAGACCCAGCACCAAAATCTAAAATCCAAGGGAAACATTATGAGGTACGTGCAAATATAAAGAGCAAATCCTCCAAACCAACTCTGAGGTGCATATAGAATCGCTAAAGAAAAAGTAATGCTGACTAACTTCTAAATTCTCATCACAGAAGTTTCATAATGTAATGCTTTGGTTATCCCTTCCTTTTAATATCCAATTTAAATATGTTTATGTGGAGCTAGGTGGGCTACCAACACACTTCATATACTTTTAGTGCAACATACTTGCACCTTCCTGTGATTTGTGCCAGGAAGATCTTTCCATTCTGCTGGCTATATGTCTGGACCTTGAGTTTGTACAGTGTTTGGTCACAATTTTGTGTGCATGGCTACACCATAAATAGTGATCTGTAAGAAAGGTTCATTAATAGCACCTAATCCTAAAGAAAGGTTCATTCTAACAACAAAATAAGTTGTTACTTAGAAAAGTTCATACCTCTCTGAAGCAACGACCTCTGAGGTGCTACCCTACCCTACTTTCTGTTTTACATGCTATATAAAGGTAACATTATTATGGAGAGTACCATATAGTTAAAAATAGTCACCCAAGGTAAATTCTGGGACCAGTAAGAGAAGGTATAGACCAGGGAATCATATAATCATAGAGAAGCAGGGCTGGAAGGGACCTCCATAATTCATCTAGTCCAACCACCTGCCTCAGACAGGATCATCTCTATCCAAACCATCTTATTTAAATCAATAATCTAACCTATTAGTAAAACTACCATCTACCCTGACACAACATAAGATATAATATCCAAATCTGCCACTAGTAAAGTTGGGGAGCCTTGACAGACAACTTCCAGCTTCTGTAAAAAGTTGTTAATGTATTTCATAGACATTAGGGCTGGAAAGGACCTCAGAAGATCATCGAGTCCAGCCCCCTGCCCCAGGGACAGGAAGTCAGCTGGCGTCATAGGATCCCAGCAAGATAAGCATCCAATTTACTCCTGAAGGTGTTCAATGTAGGTGCTTGAACCACCTCTGATGGCAGGCTGTTCCAGACCTTGGCGGCTCAGACAGTAAAGAAATTCTTCTTTATGTCCAGCATAAAATGGTCTTGCAGTAGTTTATAACTATTCCACCTCATCATCACTTGGGGCGCTCTGGTGAACAAACGTTCCCCCAGATACTGATGGTCACCCCTGATAAACTTATAGGTGGCCATCAGATCACTCCTGAGCCTGCGCTTTTCCAGGCTAAAGAGCCTCATAGCTCTCAGCCAACCATTATAAGGTCTGTTTTCCTGACCTCTGATCATGCGCATGGCTCTTCTCTGGACTCTTTCAAGCTTCTCCACATCCTTTTTGAATTGTGGGGCCTAAAATTGGACACAGCACTACAGCTGTGGCCTCACCAAGGCCGAGTACACAGGGAGAATGTCATCCCAGGATTTGCTTGAAAATCTATGGATGCAAGCCAGTGTTTTGGTCACTTTACTAGCCATGGCATCACATTGCAGGCTTATGTTCATCTTGTGGTCAATGATAACCCCCAAGTCTCTTTCTTCCATAGTACTAGCCAGTGTAGCGCTGCTGAGCCTATAAGCATGCTGCAGGGTTTTCCTCCCAAGGTGGAGAACCTTGCATTTTTTGGTGTTGCACAACATCAGGTTCTTGTCAACCCATTTGCTGAGCCTGTCCAGGTCAGCCTGGATCGCTCTCCTGTCCTCAGGCATGGATGCTTTACCCCAGAGTTTGGTGTTGTCAGCAAACTTGGCGGGTCCGCTTCTGACTCCAATGTCTACATTATTAATGAAGATGTTGAACAATATCATAGTATCATAGTATCATAGTGCCTAGGGTCAGAAGGGGCCTAGAGCAGGCCATCTAGTCTGACCCCCCGCCAATGGCAGGAACGAATGCCAGGGTCACAGGACCTCAGCCAAGTACCTATC
>JAGPOW010001918.1:40693812-40734104 GCA_030014935.1 Caiman crocodilus | reverse complement strand
ATAGAGCGCAACCCCACCGCCTCTCTTCCCCACCCTGTCTTTCCTGAAAAGGGCATAGCCATCGAGGCCTACGGCCCAGTCACGGGTCGGGTCCCACCAGGTTTCCGTGAGCCCAATCAAGTCCAGGTGTTCCTCAGCCACCAGGAGAGACAGCTCCTCCTGCTTACCTCCCAAGCTGCGTGCATTTGTATAGAAGCATTTAAGGCTATGCACTGCCTCCTCCCCCTCCTCATGTGTATCCCCCAAGCTCCCACCACCTTTGCCTGCCCGACTTACCTGACTTGGTAGCTGAGCATCCTCTCCTCTTCTGGCAGGCCCATCCCCCGGCGAAGCTAGTTTAAAGCCCGCTTCACGAGATCAGCCAACCTGGAAAACAAGAAATGCTTACCCTGAGGCGATAGGTGAAGTCCATCCTCCGCCAGCATGCTCTGCGTAGAGAATTGTGGGCTGTGATCGAAAAATCCAAAGCCCACGTCGTAGCACCAACCCTGAAGGCACTGGTTTACAGCCTCAATACCTGCCTCGTGTCACTTTCCCTGTTGTCTCACCAGTAGAATGGAGGAAAACACCACCTGCGCTCCAATTGACTTGAGCTGCCGTCCAAGAGTCTTAAAATCTTCCATAATGTCCATAAAGTCATTGCTCCACTTCCTACTTTCTGCAGCAAGAGGGAAAAGGTATTCTCCCACTTCCTTATGACAGCCCTTCAAGCATTTGAAGACTCCTATCATGTCACCTCCTAAGTGCCTTTTCTGCAAGTTAATATGGGTCCAAGGACAGAGCCTTGGGGGACCCCACTGGTCACAGGGCACTATGACAATTGACTTCCATCAATGACCATGCTCTGGGTCTGACCACAGAGCCAATTTCCCAGCCAGCAGATCGTGGTGGATCCAAGGCCACAATTGGCCAGTTTCACCATGAGGTGATCATGGGATACCAGATCAAAGGCTTTTTTGAAGTCAAGATATATGACATCAACTCTTCTCCCTTATCCAGGTGATAGGTCACCTGATCGTAGAAGGAAATGAGATTGGTCAAGCAAGACCTACCTGCAACAAACCCATGCTGGCTATCCCTCAGGATTTTGGCATTGGCCATTCCATTAAGGATGGCCTCTTTAATAAACTTTTCCAAGATCTTGCTCAAGAGATCCCAGGTAAAGGCCACACCCCCTACAAAAAAGGAAGGCACAATCCCTCACAGTCCATACTCATATGACCGTCACGTAAAATGCCTTTCTAACCCCAAATATGGTGATCAGTCTGACTCTGAGTAGAGGGGCAAGACCCTCTACCCACAAACCTTTGGATTTAAGTCCCAGCAGGAGCACTGGCCCACACACCAGCCAAAATACCCAGCCGTGGCTGCAGTCAAACCCCAATTCCTCTGACAAGGCTAAAAAACACCCTGAGACAAGTAGCAGGAAGGGAGGGTAGAAGCACAGAATTCCACCCCAGCCCTACATGGCAATCAGCAAAGCCCAGAACCATCAGAGTAAACCATAGGCAGAGCTAAGCCTATGTCATCCCTGATGAGTGGTTGTCCAACCTCTTCTTGCACACCTCCAGTGATGAAGAGTCCACACTTTCCCTAGGAAGGCTATTCCACTGTCTCACTGTTCCAACTGTGAAGAAGTTTTTCCTGATATTCAATCTAATCTTACTTTGATGTAACTTCAAGTCATTGCTCCACTTCCTAGTTTCTGCAGCAAGAGGGAAAAGGTATTCTCCCACTTCCTTACGACAGCCCTTCAAGCATTTGAAGACTCCTATCATGTTGCCTCCTAAGTGCCTTTTCTGCAAATTAAACATGATTAGCTCCTTTAGCTTCTCCTCTTATAACTTGTTTATGTGTTATTTATCATCTTTGTTGCCCATCTGTGGACTTTCTCTAGCCCTTTTGGACACATCACTTTTAAAATGTGGAGCCCAAAACTGCACACAGTACTCTAGATGTGGTCTAACCAGTGCTGAGTAGAGAGGCAGAATCACCCCCCATGTCTTGCACCTAATGCTTTTCTTGATGTAACCCAAAAATGCATTTGTCTTTTGTGCAGCTTTATCACACTGCAGACTCATACTAAATCTGTGATCCTCCAAGACTCCTAGATCCTTCCCCATAATGCTGCCATCCAGCCAGGGGTCACCCATTTTGTATTTTTAATTATTCTTTCCAATCTGTAGCACCTTGAATTTTCAGTATTGAACAACTGATAGCTTCAGCCCAACTTTCCTATCTTTCAAGATCCTTCTAAATTGCACTCCCGTTCTCCAACATGTTCACAGTCCTTCTCAGTTTCATGTCATCTGCAAACTTCCTGAAGAAGCTTTCTATGCTAGCATCCAAAACAATAAACATGTCAGACAGAACTGGGCCCAGGACATACCCATGTGGTACTCCACTTGAAATCTCCTGCCTTTTTTAATAATTACCCTTTGTTTACAACTACTGAGCCAGTTGTCTATCAACTTTAAGCAGTTTTGTCCAGCCAATGTTTCTCCAATTTGTTTATAAGATAGGCATGTGGGACCTTGTCAAAAGCACTGCTGAAGTTCAGAACCAGAGAATAACTAGCCGGTTACTCTGTCAACTGGTTACTCTGCCAAAGAAGGAGATCAAGTTTATTTGACATGATTTGTTCTTAGTAAATTGATGCTGGCTGCTTGTGATCAGCCTTTACTCCTCCAGATGCTTGCAAATTAACTTCCTTTGGGTATGCTCCAGTAACTTCCCAGGTATTAAGGTGAGGCCGATTGGTCTGTTTTCCTCAGGTCCTCACTTGTGCCTTTTATAAAGAGGGGCAGTATGATGCTCCTTTTCCAGTGCTATGCCTGTTTCCTATGACTTCATGATTATCAATCAAAAACTCTCTGTCTCTTTTGTTGTCTCATCATTTAACTTTCCCCTTCCTTACCCTTATTAGCATTTTGGCTGGACCTTAATTTTTTTGTGAATATTAAGGCAAAGGAACTGCTGTAAAGCTCTGCCTTCTTTGCACCTTCTGTTAAGTTCCCCCAGGCTATTTTACAGTGGATACATAGCTTCCTTGGTCTTTTTTTCTGGACAACAAATGTATAGAACCTCTTTTTGTTGTTTTCAGCCTTCCTTGCAAGGCACAACTCTTTTTTTAAACTTTCACCTTCATGATTTTGTCCCTGCAGCTCCTGCTGTTTCCTGATGAACTTCTTTAATGATCTGCCCAGGTTTCCATTGCCTGTCTACATTCCTTTTGCATTTGAGGCATCCTAGAAGCTCCTCATGCAACCACATTGGTTTCCTGTCATTCTTGCCGTGCTTCCATTGTGTTTAAATAGTTTCTTGTTGAGCTTCCAATAGTATGCCCTTTAAAATCCCCCAGCTGTCCTGGGTGCCTTTATTTTTCAGTCTGCCTTCCCATGGCACCATGTCTATTAACTCCTTGGGGCAACTAACATAATTAGACACTGCAGAAAATATAAGTCAAATGGCTATTCTGTTTTTTATTTGGGGTATAATATAATTGTTGTTGCTCTTTGGGTAGCATAATCAGATCTGCCACATATCCTTTAGACAAATTACCAAAACATATTCTCCTTACTTGCACTGGCTCTATAGGAGCAGGATTCTATCCCAAAGAGCACTGAGGTGTAAATATAGCCTCTCATTAGTTACTATTGGGAACTAACGTCCATTGTCTCTCAGATACTACTACTCAATAAGGCCCTGTCTGTGAATGCATTTTTTTTATACAGACAGAGGTAGAAGAACAAAGACAATATATTCTAATATACTGAAGTCTGAAGTTGACACAGAACCATACATTCTTTGCACCAGGTGTTCAGTGGCTGCACTGCAATTTACTACAAAACCTTTTAAATCAATGAAGTAGTCCCCTATATGTGGATAGTTTTAACCCACATATAGCACCTTAGGGAGTCAATTTTTCCATAATGCACGTGAGCATTATACTAACTGAAGAGTAACAATTAAATGTGTTAGACAAGAACACTGATTTATTTTTGCTAGTTAGATTATTTAGAAGTATTTTTCCTTTTCTTTATCCATGATAATCACCATATCAGGGCTGCTGATCAGGCATGCCTGTATGGGCCAAACACTCGAGTAGTCAAACCTGCCCCTGACCCCTAGCTAATATGACTGGCCTCATTCCCTGCAACTAGATTGGCTGCTGAAAGTGCCCCTCCTCTTAAAAGTAGACTTGCAGCATCAGGCTACAGGCATGTATTCACACAGTCTCAGTCTGTTCTAGCAAGTCTTGTGTTCATTGCTTCTCCTGGTTCGTGGCTTTCTGTGACCCTCATCTTAGAAATCCCTTGAACCTTGGCACTGACTCTGTTCTCTCTAGTTTTCCCAGTATCCTGATGCCATTTGGCTTCCTTGACCTTGTCCTCAGACCATCCTGGGACTTAGCACCAGTTTGCTGACTCCTGGCTCTTGACCTTGGCTTATGTCTCAGACTATGTCTCTTGAATCGTCCCTCTTGGCTCTGCTAATCTGTGCTCCTACCCTGCTGACCTCTAGGTCACTCCTAGTGGGTTACCACAGGCCCAGTCAAACCCTCACACATCAGAGAGCTTGTGTAGGCACTGAGCATGTCCTGATGAAAGCAGATTTTTCTAGATAGGAAGTATGTATTTGACAAATCAAATATGTACAGAACATCAAATGGTTGAAGGGCATGACCCAAAGTATTTCCTTGGACCCATATGTGAAAGAAGAAAAAATTATTTGGGGGGGTGGAGGAGGGCTGAGCACACATACACCTGTACACCCCACCCAGTAGGTAAGTCTGGACAGAAGCGGGGGAAGGGGTGGGAGGGAAAGGAAAGGACTGGTGAGGGGGCAGATTGAGGCCCAAGCAGTAAGGGAGGGTATGGGGCACAGGCAGGGGTAGAGCCTGGGTTAATGTGGCCCTGGCTAGGGTGGATGGTGGGACAAATGGAGCCCAGGTGGCTCATCCAGGGGAGTGGGGGGTGGGGTAGCTCTTACCGCTGCACGCACCCTGGCAGAGGTCTGGTGGGCATGTGCCCCCCAATCTCTGAGCAGGGCAGAGGTGACTGAAGCTTCATGGTGGGCTTTGCTCCCTGCTACCACTGTGCTGCCTGGAAAGCTGCGTGAAGCCACATACATCCTGTGCCAGACGGGCAGGGGTGTGGGGCAGCACAGCAGTGGCAGGCACGTGGTGTTCTGCTGCTCCTGGTGCAGCTGCAGCATGGAGCAAAGCCCAGCATGCAGAGGCAGCCACCTCCGCCCCATGCACAGATCAGGGAGGCATGTGCCCCCCAGGCCTCTGCTAGGGTGCATGCATTGGTGGGAGCCCCCATGCCCATGGATGAGCTGCCCCAGCTCTGACTATCGCACCACCTGGCCTGGCCAGGGCCCCACTCACCCCAGCCCCTGGCTATCTCCTACTCCCTCTCTCATCATTGGAGCCTCAATCTACCCCCTCTCACCAGCCTTTTCCCCTCCCCTGCAGAGAATAGATTGATACTTGCCTGACATGCTGGGCAGCCAGTCATTCGCATGCCAGACTGTGATCTTGGCTGTGTGTATCCTACTCCCAACCCCTGATGCATCCACCTGGAGTCTGCAGCAGGGCTGCCTTGTAGCCCTATCCACTGCCCTGTGTTTTGGGGGTTGAGCCCCCTTAGTCCCAGCCTTCTGCTGCCTATGCTTGGAGCCCAATTACTTATGCCCAACATATCAAGAGAGAGGCATCAGGTCTCATGTAATAGACATAGCACACCCAAACACAGGCCTGAGTCTGATCTTACCTACACTAGTTTTATATCTGTATAACTCAATTGCCTTTAATGTAACCATTTCTGATTTTTACTGATGCAAGATGAGAAGTGGTTTCCCTGCAGGTTTTAATCTTGCTAGTGAAATTTGTGTGCCTACTGAGCATTTGTTTCTTTTAAAATGAACAACTTTCAGAGTTCTCTGTTGTGGCTTAATTTGCTGCTTTTCCAGAGTTGCTTCTTTTTTAAATAGAAAAATGTGTTAAGTTCTTTACAGACATTTCAGTGGTTGCCTTCTGTGAGAATAGCCATATCCCATAGTGATTGGATGTCTGCAGCCCAATTTACTGCACTCCTTCCCCTCAATAAACAGGCAAAGTGAAGAACGGAACAATTTCTCTTATCTACTGCTTGCTGCTCAAATGCAGCTAGTGGCAGGGAAGCAGGACTCTCCCTTCATCCTGAGCAGACGTTTTTCAGTTGCCTGCCCTGAAATTGAAATTTTGAGATGTTTATAAATAAATAAAACCTGCCTGAATTTAATGCAGTATGATATTTACATAATTACTTTTCAAGGTAATGAGCATGACTGAAGCTGAAACACAGAAGTTGAATATCTTTAGAGCAATCCATGCCAGTAAATAAACACAGCTCTTGTAAGCAGCAAATTGCAGAGCTGTTTAAGACCAGCATAATTTGTGTAGGAAATAATGAGTATCTATTTGTTTTAGGCATGTGGCCAAGTTGAACAAATGAAAGATGTATATGTAATTGAATATTAGATGAGCCATCATTTCACTTCATAAACATTTGTCTCTTTGAATATCCATACCCAACCAGCCAACTGAGCAACTGAGCAACAACCAAAGCATGATTTAACAAAGGTGACTGTCAAACCACCTCTTCTAAAGCCCAGAGCTTACTGGAGGAAACAGCCAGCCCAAACAAAACAAAAAGTCTGAAAGAAAATATTCAGAGCAACTCAATATTTTGCTTAGAGAATATCCTCTCTTAAAAAAAAAAACTTCTTGTAGATGAGGAGAGCAAGATAAGCACAGGTCTATACACAGCACTTTTTTCCAGTTGGCCATCCATATGCGTTGGTGTACAAGGTCCCTAGAAGACAATATGGAATGGCGTTGAAGCTAGCTAATCTACATGGCCATTGTAACCCAAGATTACAGAAGGTAATGAAAGAGTGATGCTGTTGCTATCTGGCTGCAACCTACAGTAGAAATGACTTCTACCAACCCTCTGTCTGTAGAACTCTCCTAGGAACAGCTATATATTAGTCACTCTGAGGCTAAGGCTCAGATCCTTTAAACTATTTAGGTGCCTAATTCCCTTGTTCCTTTTATGCATATCCACAAGAATGCGGGGGGTTGTCAGAGGAGTGGGGCAGTTAATATACACTAGTATTCCTAATATATCCCCATCACTACTCAGTGGGAGTTAGGTATCCCAAGGGATTATTATGGATCTGGGCCTAAATATTCAGCTGCCGTTTGTGATTTTCAAAATCTCCACAATAATTTGTGATGCAGACAATGCACATCATATAGCATGATTCAGTATTGAATACTATTTAAAAATAGAGCTTAATTCATCATCAAATTAAGTTTATGAAGTTACCTAAATACAAATTATCATTATCTTAAGTTTCAGCACAGCAGTGCTATGTATACACACACATACAGGAAAACATCTTATGATTAAAAAAATTAATAGAAAACTTTTAGGAGGCCAATGAATGAAAAATACAAACTAATTTAAAAGCTTTGATTCTTCTGTCAGAAAGAAATTAACTTTGGTTAGGAGGGAAATGTGAAAATATCTGTAAAACTATAATCATTATGCAAGTGTTTTATAAATATCACTATATGTATTTTATATAGTTGGAGGTATTTTAATAAACAGCCCACATAACATGCTGATAACAAAAAATACTCTTTTGCTATAGTAACAAAGAAGGATATAATGCTTAAATTTAGAGGCTAGTTTTAGTCTGTCTGTCTTTTATTTTAAATTACCAGGTTGATATAACTTGAATCCAAGTATTTTAAAAGAGTTGGCACAAGAGCCCACTAAGTCACTGATGTGACTTGTTAGTAACATTTAAAATATAGTATAGTTTTCAAAACACTGAAAGAAAGGTGTTGCCATGCCAACATTTAAAAGAGGAAATAGAATTGTTGAGGCCACAAAGGCCCAATTAGCCTGACGTCAGCACCACACTAAGTAACTGAGCAATGGACAGAGCTCCCTTTCAATGAACAATGTAAATATTGTTTCTTTTTAATTTCAAAATTTGTCTTATTAAAGTGACACACAGAGGACAACTCCACTGAAGCCAAGAAGGCCCTAATGTAGCGTGCTTTCCCCACAACACAAATAATTTAGTGATCAGGCACGTAAAATATTGACTGTTATTATGAGTCCACCTTCCACTTGTAATCCAGAAAAGTATTTAACCCAGGTACTTGCTTTGTTTTTTAATTTTTTTTCCTCAGGAAGAGACAGAGCTACTCTGAGCCCTTTTGGATAGGGCAGGATATAAATCTAAATAATAATAAGATGATTAATAAAATATTGTCACCTTTTTTTTTTTTAACTACAGCATCACCTACATAGACTTCACACTTCTGTTACAAGTTATCTTTGTGAAAATATGATATACCTAATCATTTTATTGAAGAGCTACTTTTTTATTTTGAAGAATGCATTTTTAAGCAGAATGCAAATTTTATGAGACACCCTGGAGGGATTTGCATCCAGTTGACCAGATTTAAACAAAGCATCATGAGTGGGAAGTAGGCAGGAAACAATCAGATTCCAAACCTGTTGTCAGAGACAGAGATCGCTCAATAAGCCCTAAGCTAGGAGCTATTTCAATTCAGCATATAAACTACAAGTCGATGCAACACTTTAAGTTAAGTAAATAATGCCTTGTGACCAGTTCTTCGAGTAAATGATAAATGGTCTAACATGCAAAAAATTCTGTTTGGTTACTTGATTTCTAAACTATAGAAAGGCCTACCCTAGAGCTTCAGGAGAATGTGTTTTTGCCTATGCAGGTTTGTCCACATTAAATGGACAAATGGACAGAATTTCAAAGTAAACATTTTCTGATAGGAAAACTGCCTAAAACCTAAGCTGACTATAATTGCCTGTACAATATACCAACATAAATAATTATCTGGCTCTGGATTTGCCTAGAGTTGTGCCTCCTACCATGAGCTGGGGACACTGAATAATATGGAACTCCCCAAATGACTAACACGTTCATAAATGCAAGTGCACATCCAGGAGATTTTTTATTTGCATTTTAAATCCCCAAGAATTTACAGAGTCTGTGTTAGTTACTATTGTGGAGGGGGGGGAAACCAACCGTAAATTCATTTAAAAAGATTGATGAACTGCTGGGAGAGATACTGACAAATCAAGATTCTTCTCTGAAGGGTTGATTAACATATATATAGCAAAAAATGTGTTGGGGAAAGATGTAAATTTTTCTATGAAGTTTTGAAGTACCTTGAATCTAGCAAAGTAACCAAAAGATTGAAAAACAAATTTTGTAAAACTGAGAAAGCATGGCATACAACTTTAAAACACCAGAATTTATTTTGGAAAATAAAAGCAGGAAGGTTTATAGGCAAGCACATGTCTTTGGGTAGATGTGATATCTTTTATTAGACCAACTACACATCTACCCAAAGAACCTTGCCTGTCTATATCCTTAGAGCAACATGGCTACAGCCAACAACCCTGCAACATGAAAAGTTTAAAGGGCATTTCTGCTATTGGTAAGCTATATGCATGTAAAGCCAAATTGAGCATCCCCATTCCCCTTGTGAGGGGAATGATTAGCAGAGACAGAACAGTTCTGTTGTGAGAATCCTGATCTGTAGAGTGACATTTCCTATGAGATGTGTACTTAACTCCATCAGGGGTTAGTCCTGGGGATGGTTTTGTTCCATATTTTCAACAAGGACTTGGAAGATAGGATAGAGTGCACCTGCAGCAAGTTTGTGGATGACACCAAACTCGGGGAAGTAGTAGATATGCTGGTGGGTAGGCCTAGGATTTAGCGATACCTCAACAAATTGGAGGACTGAACTAAAATAAATCTCCTGAGGTTCAATAAAGGCAAGTGCAAATTCCTGCACTTTGGACCAAACAACCCTATGAACCTGTACAGGCTGAGGACCAATTGGCTAAGCAGCAGTTTTGCAGAAAAGGACTTGGGGGGTACAGTGGACAGTAAGCCGAATATGAGCCAACAGTGTGTCCTTGCTGCCAAGAAGGCTAACGGTATACTAAGCTGCATTAGCAGGCATGTTGCCAGTAGATAGAGGGAATTGATTATTCCCTTCTATTTGGCACCGGTGAGGCCACATTTGGAGTACTGGGTCCAGTTTTGGCCTGCCCATTACAGAAAGGATGTGGTCTCAAGTTGCAACAAGGGAGGTTTAAATTAGATATTAGGAAAAACTTTCTAACTAGAAGGGTACTGAAGCACTGTGACAGGTTACTCAGAGTGGCTGTGGAGTTTCCATCCTTGGACGTTTTTAAAACCCAGCTAGACAAAGCATTGGCTGTAGTGATCTAGTTCGGGATGGTCCTGTTGGAGTAGGGAATTGGTCTGGATGACCTCCTGAGGTCTCTTCCAACCCTAATTTTCTATCATTCTATGATTCTAAGTCTATGCTAGAAGAATAAGGGAAGGGGTGGACTCATGAACCAGCAGCTGCATAAATACACTTGCTACATCCTCTCCCCATGGCATGGAGAAAAAGAGTAAGAAGGAAGAAGTCTATCTAGACCACTCCGTTCCTCAAGGCTGATTGTTTAGGCTCATCATGAGTACTAAATTTGGCACATGTTGTTCTATTCTCTGTTTTCCCAGTTGATTTGACGAAATACGGCCTCCAGTGTGGCGTTGAAGAGCTTCGGCAAGATTGTGTCGCC
Source organism: Caiman crocodilus (assembly GCA_030014935.1). Taxonomy (NCBI): domain Eukaryota; kingdom Metazoa; phylum Chordata; order Crocodylia; family Alligatoridae; genus Caiman; species Caiman crocodilus. The sequence goes on along the minus strand of JAGPOW010001918.1, from coordinate 40,723,392 downwards.
TTGACGGATCACTCTGCCGATGGGGATTTTAATTGGTTTGTAGAAGAGCTGGATCAACGTTGTGCAGTCGGTGTTGGTGTTATGGAGTGATCTGATATGTTTCTTTGGGATGTTCTGTTGGATGAGTGCATTCACAACGGCATTTAATTCGATAGAGTGGAAGGCCTTTTCATAGTCGACGAAGATGAGGCAAAGTGGGAGGGATTCAGATCGATGGAGAATCACTTAACCATCTACGTTTCGCCGACAACATTGTTCTATTCGCCCACAATATACCTACCGCAGAAAAGATGTTGAAGGAGCTTAACGAAGCCAGTATGAAAGTCGGTCTTCACATCAAGTATGCAAAAACCAAAGCACTGAAGAACGACAGCTGCACAAATGGTAGCATCACATTAGACAGAGAAACAATCGAGTTCATAGACAAATACACATATCTGGGTCAACAAATCACGTATGACCACAAAATCAACAACGAAATCCGCAGGCGATGCAATGCAGCGTGGCTCAGCTTCAAAAAATCCAGGAAGTACTAAAGAACACCAAAAATTCCAACATACAAGCCCAACTCTTCAACTCCACTGTCCTGTCCACACTCAACTATGGATGTGAGACATGGTTGAAGAGAGGTACAGAACAAAAAAGGCTGAAGACAACACAAAGAGCAATGGAAAGGACGTATACTAGGTATACGGCTCCAAGACAAGGTCCACAACAACGAAATTCGACAAAAAACTCAATTTAAAGACGCATACGAGGACGCTCAAATATGAAAGCTATGATGGGCTGGTCATGTCGCGAGGAGAGAAGACAACCGTTGGTCAACTTGAACAACCTTCTGGTGGCTATATGACCGTAAACAATCTTGAGGACGTCTGCCAGATTGCTGGAGAAAAGAAGTCGAAGTAAAACTAGGCAAGAACTGGCAATAAATCACAAGAGATCGAGAGGCTTACAGACAGCAGCTGAAGGATCTGTTCTACCACAACAATGGCAGATGAACCAGATCTTCAAGTGTTCAAGTGTTCTATTCTGAAGAATAATGACAGGGCTGGGGCACTACCCAAACCAAAACAGGAAATACATTTATTCCATCTGTTATCTAATTATATTATTAAAGGCCACTGGTCTGATCCAGTATGGCAGTCCCAGCATTTATATGAAGCGTTGGAACTAGAGATAGAAAGATTCATTGGGGGAAGCAGTTTCATCTCACTACCAATGTGGGATTGTTCCTTACCTTACATTTCCTCCTGTGTCTACTCTAGATTGAAAACTACCAGGCACTTGTTCTTGTCCTACTTCCTTTGGAAGAGTCCTATGTCCCCATTATAATACTTTATTAGAAATATCCTCCTGATATTCTGTCTACATTTTCCCATCCTCGTTTGCTCATTGCTTCTATATGCCCCGCTTACCTCTGCTAAATTTTAAACTCTGTTCTAAAGGCTATTATTTCTTATATGGGAACAACTTCATTCTGGTCTTTAGGCACAACTACAACCTAATGTAATAGGATGATTAATTATTCCTCTTTCTCTGGCTGTTTATACTCTTTTAGAATTTGTAGCATATTATTATGCTCTTTCTTCATTGCCACTGAGTCAAACTTTCAGAATCTTATCCTGATACATACTTTGCAACTCCAGGTAAGATCAATGGGAAATAGCATCACATAGAAAGCAGTTTATAATTATTTTTTATTTTTCCTTTCAAATCAATCCTTCCAGCCTTGTAATAAATGTCTTTAATTCTCTGAACTTATTGCAGTTTGCCATATTTCAGGTAACATGATGCCCAGACTTGAACTTACTACTCTAAGTAGAGTTAATGCCACTTTCCATTCTATTTTCCTATGACAGGAGCAAATAAACTGCATCCTTTCATTTATGTGCATATAATTTATTTTTAATGCATTCTGTTTTCATAAAATATATTTTTGGGATGGATATTTATTGTAGAGCCTATAACTTACTTTTCTATTGGTATTAGTTTAAATGATGCTTTTAAAGCATAATATAAGGTAAAATGCAAGCCTTTCCCATGGGATGCTAGAAGAAAACTATAAACTACTTTAGGGGTGTACTTGGTAGCCATGTTGGTCTGAGACAAAAAGACATACAAAAAATTAGAACTCTTGGTTCTAAAATGATACCTTTTATTAGACTAACTGGTCTAATAAAAGGTGTCATTTTAGAACCAAGAGTTCTATTTTTTTGTATAAACTATTTTATGAATTTATATGGCAAATAATACCTTATACCAGCTACTACAACTTGGCAGGAAATTGTTCAAACTATCCAGTTTAATACACGTATTATAAATATAAGTTCTGGTATAGACTTTAGAAAGAGAGCTGTTAGAGCCTCCAATTACTAAGACTGCCCAATGCTTCCCATTAAAAGATCCTCTTCACAGTTTCTCAATAACTTAATCAAGCGTTAACCATTTAGGCTTAAAGTACTATATGTCTGCCTTAGGCTGAATGCTCTGGGCAATTTTCATCCAAAATAGTTCAGCCACTTCTGATCATGAACCTAGGGGAAAATATATTTTGCCAATGCTAAAACATTCTAGTGACGCTGAAAGAAAAAAAAGACTGATAAAGGAAGCTAGAGCTTATAAAAGGATCCCTTGCCAACCATTTTTGAGGGAAGCTGAAATAAACCAGGAAAAAGTAACTTTGTGATTCAGAGAAAAAGCCATATACAAGTGAAGGAAAAACAGTGGACACCTTAGAAGTATTTTTTCTAACTCTAATAAGACTCCAGACAAGTGAGAAAACAGGCAGGGAAATGCAGAGAGGCATGTTTATTACTTGTCTAAATCTGTGTATTTCTTATGCTGCTGAAGTATAGCTAATTGTCTTTGGAGCCCTTAAAAAGCCTTTATATCTGCTGCCACACAGCCCTAGAGGGTAAACATGGAGCTAAGCTACTGAGGAATCTGGCAGGCCAGCACCAGTCATGGAGACTTGGAGCAGCTGGGCTACAAGTGAAGGCAGAGCAAATTAAGAGGCTATGTATAGGGAGGATGCCACAGGGACCAAGGGAAAACAGACCCTACATAGGCTAACATTAAGAACATGAGGCCTGTGTGTTTGAGACCCAACATAACAATGTGTGAATGTCCAGCAAAGAAAATCTTGACAGGGCAATATGTGGCAACAGGCTACCTAATTCCTATTCTCGTAAAGGCAAGAGACATTGCTCGGATCCTGATGCCAGCTTTACCCCCTCATCAATACAGAGCACATCATCATTGGACCAAATAACACAGATTATAACATCTGAGGTTCATTTACCTGCTCCTCTACCAACATTATGTACCTGTTTATAATGCCTTCTGCTGTCTACATTGGACAGATGGGACAACCCTATGTGTAAGAATGAATGAACATTAATTTGACATCAATTCCAGAAAGACACACAAGCCTGTAGAATAATACTTTACACTCCCTGGATATCCCATTACTGATTTCAGAGTAGCTGTTCTTAAATAGCAAAACTTAAAAAGAAACCCCACTTGAATAGAAAATTGCAGAGAAAGAAAGCATGAACAGATTGGATTATGCTAAGTATGGTCTGAATCAGGGTGGACAAAATACAGCTCACAGGTCAGATCTGGCCCATCAGAGGATTTTATGTAACCCATGTTGTGTCCCTCATCCCTATTCTGCCCAGGTGCAGGAGATAACCTGGTCCTGGGTGCATAAGGCCAGTTCTGCCACCCCTGAGTGTGCAGCAGGGCTGGGGTGGCATGGCAGCCATTCACTTTCCAGCAACCCTAGCAGCGACAGCTCCTTCCAGTTGCTGCTGCCGCTGCCAGTATTGCTGCCGCTGCCTAGGCACCTCAGCCCACCCACCCTGCACCCACCACTGGTAGTGCTGGACACAGCAGGTAGGTAGGGTCTCCATGGAGAGTGCCCTGGGACCCCTGCAGGCAGGGCACACTGAGCCAGTGGGTGGGATGGAGTCAGGGGTAGGCAGGAGTGACGTCCAGTAGCAGAATGGGTGGTTGGAGCCAAGGCCAAGATTGTGGGGTGGTGACAGTGCAAGGCCAGGGCTGGTGCAGAGCTGTGATCTGCTCCCTACATTGGACTGTGACTGGGCCAACCCAGGAGGGAGGTAGAGCATATGCCCATGATCCAGCCCCCACTACCCCCGTCTCAGCACCAGCACGCATGGGCAGACCCAGCACAGCATGGCTGTGGAACAGTGCAGCCTGGCAGTTCAGGGTGGCCTTGATGCACTGTGACCATATTAAACTACCCCACACTGCTGGCCAGCACTGCTCCACAGCCACGCTATGCTGGGGATTCCCACATCCACCTGTGCTGGGGTGGAAGGCAGCATGGCCTGGGTTATGGGCATGTACTCTGCCCCTCTCCCAGATCTGGCCAGTCACAATCCATTGTGTAGAGAGATCACAGCTCTGCCCTTGCCTTGGCCCTAGCCCCATGATGTCACTGCCCCACGATCCTGGCACTGACCCCACCTGCCCAGCCCACTCCTGGACTCTGCTCCCCATCTGCCCATGGCCCCATCCCATTCCCTGGCTTTGTACACCTTGCTTGCTGAGGGGTCTTGGACCAGTCTAGTAATTTACCTTGGAGAGTTTTGTTAAGCTGTTGTGGGCTGGGGCCAGTGCTTCTTGCAGTTTTTTTGCAGCATCTGATGAAGTAAACTACTGCTTCTGAAAGCATATGCCGCTCAGATTTAGGCAAATCTAGTCTTCATGCTACAGTTTCAAGCCATTGTATTCTATGGGCTCTTGAAAAGTATGAAGCAGCCTGTCTTATGGGAGACACAGAGCGGCAGCACTTCAGGGGTGGCTCTGGCAGAATTTTAGTACAATATTTTTAAAGCTATTTTTAAGTGCCAGCTCCCACTGATTTTCTAGCTCCCAATGGGGTGTGTTAACCTTTACAATGCTTTCCTTATTCTGCTAGCTTACAATAAGGAGGGCAAGAGATGTACCAAGCTCTCTCTCTCTTGAAATGTTGGAGAGTCCTGAAATTCAGATGTTAGGGGCTCTTGTCAAAGAAATATGAATACAGAGATGGCAGTCAGGCTTCATCCTTGCAGGATGAGTACATAACATGGAGGAAAAGATTCTTGAAACCTCCCCTTCTGCTTGCTTTCTTCCTTCCTTCTTTATTTGCAAATGACATATTGACATGGCAGCTCCATGCACAGATTAAATGTAGAGTCACAGGATTGCAACTTTCTCTGCTTACAATGAATAATAGTTACAAACCTGTATCTTTGAGTAGTGAATAGTTTTCTATGCATGAGAAATCAAATTCTGATTATATAAGGCCCACTCCTAGATAGACCTAAATGCACTTGGAAAGGTGGGAACCTTCCCTTTCCAGTCATCTCAAACTTCTGTTTTCACGACTGAATACTATAACCAGAGTGAGTCAGAAAATGGACTGCTTCCATGGAAACAGGTGACTTTTTGGGAGAAAGAAAAAAATTGACTAAAAGCTTTAATAAAAACATGAAAATGGATACTTTTCATGAAAAAAATGCTGTTTCATTGGAGTTCTAAATTTCCAATGAAAGACAGACAGTTTAGAAATAGGTGTTTGATTCAAACTAGTCACAACATTTCTAACCTTAAACCTGCCACTCAGTGCAGCAAAATGGTACACAGAATAGGACATAATCTATATTGTTTAGCCACTCTATGAAACTACCACTTTCTACCCCCAATTGCATGCGTCTCAGCCGTATCGTTACTCTGATTTTGAATATAGGCCTTCATGCTCAATAAATAATAACAATATTTTGGTTGACAGGTTACTTCCCTGCATTCTGCTGTTGTGGGATGACTCAGAACACCACTAATTGGAGAAGCTAAAAGTGCCAGCAATTTGGAAAGGGAACAGGTGACAATTTATTTTGTGATAATTGAAAGCTAATTATATTCAGCTAGTAAATGGTCACCAGGTGTTCTGTGCTGCATGACAAGACTAGAGAAAAGCATTGCATATTTTTTTTCTTTGGCAGCAAGAGCTAGTAAGAACAAGTATACAAAGGGCTTGGTCTATGACGGGGTTCAGCTGCTTAAGTCCAACATTTCGGTGTCACTGGAATTCACCCAGCCCCTACTCAGCATTAAAATTCCTTGTGGTGTGCCTACACGTGAGCTAGCTCAGGAACCTAAAGCATCATGGCTGCACTAGCATGGTGCTCTGCTTATGAGAAACCAAGTATACATGTATGTTGATCCTGAAATCTGAGATGTCTTGGGTATCTCTGCAAGGTGCCATTTAGATATATATCTTTTTTACATTTTTATGGATAAATTACCTTTGTCATGACTTTGGCAATTCTGTACATGCCCACTGGCAGACACTGAGGTGCCAGTCTTGAATAACTTGGTGCCTACCTCAGACATATGTTCAGTTAGATTACCAAACCCAGCAATTCCCTGCCTTTGTCAGTTTAAATACATCATGTTGCAGTATCTGGTCCAATGAGCTCCTAGGTCAGTGTTCTATCTATTACAAATTGACAAAGAAAGTCCATTATATTCTTTGATGACAGAAAAGCAAAATGACAACAACAACAAAAATACTCCCAACATAGTAATGTTATAACATTGTAACATCAAGGGCACCAAAGGAATGACATGAAGGCTAGGAAGTCACAAAGCCAAGGCAGTCAGAGCCCTACCTTTTACAGTACCCCTGCATCCACTTGACCTGGCAACTAAACAATACTCAAAACAGTGCATTTCTTATTTATGCACTGCATGGGTGCATCCACATATGCAGCCATGTACACTTGCTGCAACTCAAATAGAAGTGGTACACATTTGAGCCTGGGCTTTTTGCCCAGCACATGTGCCTGGACATGCACTTTGGTGTGGTGCAAGTTGTGGCACTTGGGGCAAAATAACCCTGACTAGCTCCTCCAGGATCTGCAGCCAGGGGGAGCTAAAGCCTGGGGCGAGCACAGGTGCTGGCCCCAGCAGTGTAAAAACCTGCCCTGTCCTGGACCATCAGTACAAAAAGCTACCCTGGCAAGTAGCTCAGGGTTACTTGCACTCAGGAGCTTCTGGGGCCCAGCCAATTGATACCTGGGGACACTACGCCTTGTGCCAGCTGGACTGCTGCAGCAGGCCTGAGAGTCCCTTGCCCCCTCTACCCACTGCAACAATCTGGCAGCAGGTGCTGCTGCCTGGCTGTGACCTGCTGTGCACCTGCCAGACCCAGGGGACTTCACAGCCAGTAGAGGCATCTGCCCCTCTGGGCCAGCTGCCAATGGGCTGTTGCTGCAGAGTTGGCCTTTGTGTGACATTACTCCCATGTGTGCCCCTGACTGGCCATTTGTGCAGCTATCGCCCAGAAGATGTTTCCAGTGCAGTGGCCTGCTTTGAACTGTCAAAGCATGTCCTCCTGACCCAAATGGCCAGAAGGTCAGCCACCTCCAGCTGTGTCCCGGGTGTCAGCTGTGAGCAGGCTCCTCTGCCTGGATCCTGCCGCTTGCATCCCTAGCAGGAATTCTGATGTTCTCTATTTGAAAACTGAAAAAATCCCTGATAAAAAAATCCCAAAGTCTCTCTGTAAAATACCCTGAAATCCATGTTCCTCCACAATTAAAAAAAAAGACCACTACCCAGTTCAGCACCTTAACAAAATCCAACAGCTTGTGATAGAATAAAAAAACAGAATAAAATTCATACAGTAAATTCACTAAAAAATTAATTTTTAGGGGGATCAAAACTATCCCTGACACAAGGTTAAATTCAGTTTTAGCTGAGAATAAAAATACCCAGAAACAAACTTAATACAAATTCAGCACCTGAAAGAGTTGCTTATTATCAGGCAGGACTGAGGCCTCAGTTGACAGGACTTTAAATATGCATTCATAGAAGAGTTTGGTCTGCATAGTAGTAGGTCTAGGCATTTGTTTGTGCATTTCCTAGCATGTTCATTGCTGAATGATTATTACAGAAGAAATACGTCATGGACCAGAAATGGTGCATGTATATATACTCTCCTGAGTATATGCAGGATAGTAAAGAACATGGATGTACATTAATTATGAATCTACTACAAGTGTAGTAAATACCTTCATAAATGATGATACAAAGTTGGGAAATAGAGGAAGAAGGGCTTCACTAGGTGTGATATAGAACAACCCACTCCAGAATTGTCTTTTTTTGGAGGACTTGCTGTACTGGTAAAAACTCCTTCAATTAATAATATTTTAATAAATTATTTACTTTTGACAAAAATAATCTTTTTTCTGGGATACTCAGTGTGGATGAAATTTTCTCTTTTTTTTGGAATAAAAGAAAAGATGGACAAAAATTCTGAACAATGGTGTTTGGAGTTCAATTATTTTTGTTTTTGTTTTAGTTGAATCATTTAATTTAGTTAGAAATTAAGAAAACATATTTTCCCTTCAAATAGTTTGTGAAAAACAATTACCATTTTTTACTTTCCTGTTAAAGGTATATCCTGTGTCAGTTAAAGGGAAGCATACAAAGTCACATCTGTTGAGGGCTTTGTCTATTTAATATATATGAAAAATCCCTTAAATGTCATGATTTGGCCCTTACTGAGTCAGTATATAAAGTCATTTTTCATTCTTTTAAAGGTTTCCAGCTACATTTTCAAATAATTTTCCTGTCAAATGTTTTATCAACATGTGTTGCTGCTCATATGCTCCTTTTGCTATTCTATTACAACTGCTAGGCAACTATCACTTTTTTTTAAACATAATTATGTTGTATCAGTTGTAGGATCTAAAGGATTAAACCAATATAAGGTTGCTATTTGGGAAGAATGATCAAATTATAAATCATGTCAACTCATTGTATTCTATCAAATGGAAAGAGGCTTTAATTAAAACGTCATGCTTTGGATGTTTGAACAGGATGCCTACCATCCATCATCAACAATAAATATCATCCACAATAAATAATTTTGGAAGTTTTTGAAGGCAGACAAGCTGAAAATATTGGTTTTGCACAACTTAGAATAGAAATTCACTGTGATAAGTTGCTAATCTACTACACTTTTCTGTGCATACATAATTTGTCACATTTATGTCAAATGCCCTTCAAAAAAGGACCTGGGCACAACAGATTTACACCAGAGTAAACAAGGAGTGAACACTTGACATACAGCCCTGCACTAGTGTAACCTCATAGAAACTAGTCTAAAGTTATCCTGAGAAAAATTAGAGTAAAACTTCATTATTGCCAAGTCTTCCAACCTCTAGGGGTAAGGCAATGTAACAAAACCTTCTGCAGCAGCTATTCCATATGAGTAGGCCCTCTATATCATTTGGACAATGGTATCACTTATATCAGTATACAAATCATGTAAGTTATGCTGGTATTAGCATGTTGTGTGTTCAAAGTTAGCCCATTCACTTGAATGATCACTCAATGGAAAATGCAATTTGTTTAAAAATATCAACCTTTGTGGTTGATTCAATAAAATCATCCTAAAAAATCCTTGCCTTTCATAAAAATCCTGGACCACCACAGCTACAACATTGCTCTAACCCTACCATAACATGGAAGAAACTGCAATCTGCCACTTCCAATAGACCGGATGAAGACTGTCTTGCATTTGAAAGCTTGTCTAACTCTAGCCCAATGATGCAGTTAGTCCAATAAAAGATATCAACCTAAGAAATCTTTGCTTCTCTTAAATAAAGGATGTATTCATGCACTTGTGATATATGTTTCAACAAAAACTGACCAGCATTTTAGGGAATGAGCTTCTTAAACTTGTTTTAATAGATTTATTTTCATTCACAGAATGAGCATCATTAAACATTCCTCATTTACCTACAGCTGTAATGTCATTGTATTTCAGGTGCTGCATCTTTTCCCTACATATTGAACAGGAAATAATTCTGGCAATGATAGGGTAGTTGTCAGTAAGCGATTATCATTTTAAGAATTACTGTGTCTGTGTATCACAAGGACCCAGAAAAGTCTCTGAAAAAAATTTCAGTCAATACTGCTGGCAAAGCACGTAAGTATCTATTTAACTTAAACATGTACAGTTCCACCTAAGTCAAAAGGCTCGCTTAATAGACCCCCATACTTTAATGTAAGCATATGCTTGAGTACTCTTCTTGGATTGGTAGCAACAGGCTTGCCCCTTGATCCACAAAATCCTTCTTAAATAGACTGCTACCTCTGAAGATGCCTAAATGCTCTAACAGTGCTTGTTTCCATCCATCAGAAAAATTCCCTAAGCATTCACGTTTCTACCATACGCAAAAACACATAAGAGCTGATGGCAATGAATTAATTGGTGCTCAGGAAGATCTGGATTCAAATATCACTCACTGCTTGATTGCATCTGGATCAGAAATGTAAAGCCAGTTCTTCATCCCTATGGGGGATGTACCCTATGGGGGCCATGTGTCCCACAGATATGTGCATGGGATGGTGGTGAGCTGCCACTATAGGCTGAGGCTCTACGCCCCACTACCATTGCCCTGGGAGCTAAAAATAGTGTCTTAACCACTGGTCTGTAAGGTATTCTACATTTTCCTCTATCTGGGCCAATTAATATGTAGTTATGTATACTTCGATAGGACATCCACCACAGAACAGCTTATAATCCAGTGGTGAGGGCACTGAATAATAAACTATAGGTTTAAACCCCTTTACCAAATCAAATAGAGTATGGATATGAACCTGGGTGGAAAAAAGCCTCACAATCCTATTCAAATCAGTGGCAAAGATTCCATGTCCACTGCATTTCCTGCTGACTAGCTTATGCTGGCTTTTGCAGATCACAATTTTAGGTAATTAACTCTCCCCATGCATTTTATATGGAAACTAGGTATCTGACATATTCCACTAGGTAGCAGGTCCTTATGAATTTTGTGTTGTAATCATAGGTGGTGGAAGGCCTGGGCTAACGGGGCTTAGCTCCCCCAAACATGAGGCAATGGTGGCAGTGTAGAGAACCATAGGGCAGCCTGGGTGCAGGGGAGGGGTGCACACAGATACAGATACACAGCCACAGCCTGCTGCAGGTAGCCAGGAACACAGCCCAATGGGGTGTGGAGCAGCATCCAGCAGGTAAGTATGTGGGGGGAAGGGGCAGGGTGGGCAGATTGACGTCCCACAGTGAGGGAGGGAGTAGGGCAGAGGCAGGGCCAGGGGTGAATGGAGCCCCAGGGTGGGTTGTGGGATGGTTGGAGCCCCAGACAGCTCATCCAGGTGTGTAGGGGAACTCCTGCTGCTGCATGTACCCTATGGGGGCCACGTGTCCCATGGATATGTGCACGGGATGGTGGTGAGCTGCCACTATGGGCTGAGGCTCTACGCCCCACTACCATTGCCCTGGGATCTACACGATACAGATAGGGGACACAGCAGAGCCCGTGTGTGGCTCTCAGGACAACAGCAGTGGGGCGCAGAGCCCCAGCCCACAGCCTGCCTCTGCTTCATGCCACGTACAAGTCCATGGGGCACATGACCCCCATGCCTCCTCTTGGGTGTGCACAGTGGTGGGAGCCACCCCGTGCCCCTAGACAAGCTGCCCAGGGCTCCAACCATCCCACAATCCACTCCAGGGCCTCATTCACCTTAGCCCATGCCCATGCCTCTGCCCTACTTCCTCCCTCACTGTAGGGGCCTCAATCTAGCTCCTTATACCCCTTCACTCCCCCCTCCCCCCACTCACCTGCTGGGCAGTGTCTGTGTAGCAGCAGAGTAGATGTATATTTTAAGTCCAAGTTTTACTCATCCCCCCAAAATAATATTTTCTTCCTCCACCTATGATTGTAATACTGACCCTAAATCCCCTTTGTGGATCAAGCCCTGAGTCAGTGGTAGGCAGATATACCTGGGAAAGTGTCTCTATAAGCCTTTCTATTCAACAGTTCTGCCTTCTGTGGATATTTAGCTCCATGGGCCTCATCCTATGTCCTTCCCCAATCCTATGGCATGCTGATATGGATTCTTCAACATGCTGGCCCAATCTCGCTGGCCTGATCTGGCCCACAGGATCATGTTATCCAGCCCACAGGGCTCTCAAAATGTGAAAGTAGTGAAGAGACAAGTAAAGCTGCCACCCTTCCTCCACCAGAACATTTCTGGACCCTTGAGGCACCCCAGCGGCCAGATGAGATAGCTCTGAAGTGCTGACCTGGCCCATAGGTTGGGAATTCAGCACCTTTGCATTAAAACTTTGTTTCTCAAATATTGAGTGCTGTTTGCCCAAGAATAATTTTTTACATTGTTCTTTTTCAAGGTATACAATTATACTTTTCATGTATACTAAATGTACATTAAGGTCCTCACTTACATCCTGTCATCACACCCATTAATCTAAATCTATGGGAATACACCCAGTGACACCAAATGTAGTCCCTTTATTAGAAGTTTCACAGAAAACAGTTTAGCACCAACTACCATGAGTTAGGGTGAAAGTTGTGCATGCTTGGTTTTCTTTTTACTGATGCTTTCATTATGCAGTAAAACTGTATTCATAATAAATCATCTGGCAACTTCTAATTAGGTTTCCTAATAGATAATTACATTATGAGCATTAAACTAAGATTTTAAACACTATTTCACAACTGTCTTAGTCTTTCAAAATACGTCTTCCTCCCAACCTAGAGAAAATTCCCTGTGAGCTATAGAAAATATAGAATTTAAAGGTTCTATTTCCTTTTTCATAGACTCTAATGAATTTTGCACTGGTTGGTAAGCATGGTAAACTTGAGAAAATATTTTCATTCCTGGCTATGCCTCAATAGATGTATATTATTCATATTAGTCACCAAATAAATAAATAAATTGAGCATCACGAAAAAACGCTTCTCTACTAAGAGTACAAAGAAAGTATTTTGGTTGCAGAATGAAGTTGTACTTAAGAAGGAAGAAACAAAATAATGAATCATGACAAATGGTACTTCAGTTGAAAGATGGTGGGAACTCACACACTGGAATATGCTAGTCACACAATCTATGGGAACATGGGTTCTTGCAACATGACATAACAGAATAAAGTTTTTAAGAAAGAGAAGTACTTAACTTTGAAACATTATATATACTGCTCAAGAATACTTATGGATTAGTATTGGTGACATATTAGCTAATCTTGAATTTCTTACAATCTCTGGACTAAGATGGCAGGGAATATAGGATCAAGCCATTACCCTAATTTTGCTATAAGCAGCATTTCAACAGACTTCTGCTCTTTCTCATTTGCTTTTTCTCATAATTCTCTATATCTCATACATTTTTAATTTTCATAATTCTCCTTGAAGATTGGAAGGCTGCATGTATCTATCATGTACTTGTGTTCCATTAGCAGTAAGAAGCCATAGACAAGAGAGAAAGTTGGGGTTCTGAGTAGAAGCAATAATATAACACTGAACTATTAGATCTCATGGGAGTAGGAACTTGTTCTGTCCAATTTCTTTTCACACAGGTAATATTAAAACAGTATTGTCATCTTTGACCGGGAAGTATTGAGCTGCTGAAGTCAGTGTAGTCCTAGATTTTTAAAACAATGCAACATCAAACCTGTGCTATACCTGTAATATACAGGTAATATTTTCATCATCTGAACTGAACATCGGGACTAACTTATTGCTATCTACTAGAGGTTCAACAACTACTACACTTTGAAAAAATATCTCTTGAACTAATACCAATTTGCTAGATACCCTGACCCGCATTCATAATGGCATCCTAAAAAACAGATATGTACAAAATACCCCATGGACCACCACACTTACCTCCAAAAAACTAATAAACATCCTAAAAATAATAAGAGAACTGTAATCTATGGTTCCATCCTCAGATACCACCACATCTACTCTGGAGAAAATACTTCAGATTTATACCTCATCACCTAAAAATTCCTTTGCCTAGCAAGGACACTCCATCAGAGAAGTAGACTACATCTTTGAATAAGCCACCTAAATACCCTTCACTTACCTACTACAATAGAGAAAGAAAATCCCACAGACCTCACACCCCTTGTTGTCACATACCACCCCACACCTGAACCTATAAGAAAAATCATCAAACAATACAGATTATACTAGAAGATCACATTTTGAAAAAAATATTTCTTACTCTTCATATTAGTATGCCCTCTGCTCCTGGCTTTTAAACATTTTGCCAACCTACCTCAACTGATCATCAAAAACAAATACCCTGATTATCAGTAAACATGAACTGGAACAAGACCAGGGCTGGTGTTAGGGAGAGGTTTGGAGGGGGGGAGCTATAGTCACCCCAAAGTTTGCTTTAGTCTCCCGGTAGTCACTATTCCCCAAACCGCAACCCACTCACCCTGTGCTGGTGAGCCAACGAAGGCGCGATGCTCCTGGCAGTGCCAGTGCCAGTCTCTTCCAGGTGGCAAGCTGAGCCAGAGATGGGCTCAGAGTGGGCAGAAGCAGGGTGGCCAAGTGGTGATAGGGGCATTGGGAGGGCTGGAGCCTCTCAGCCCAGCCTAGCCCAGCTCCCACACATGGAAGAGGCTGGCACCATCCCTGAACAAGACCCTGCCAGAACAACAAATGCAAAACTACATCACCACCATTGCCACAATCAACACATCCCACAAAAGAAACCATCAAAATCCATGGAACTTTTATACAGATCTATTTCAAAAAGCAATATATCTCATCCAGGGCATCAAATGTCCTTATAGAAACTATATGGGTAACGCTACCACTGTACTCCAGAATGAACTATCACAGAAATAAAGAGAAAGGATAGGCACATCCACCGACCAACAGGAAAACGCTTTTTCACAGAACCACTACTCTGACATTATACTCTTTGTACACTAACATGATACTTTCAGGCAGAAAGCAAGGCACCTTAGAGACTAGCTGTTTCAGCACCATAACCTTTTATAGGTAACAGCCTACTACACTGGCCTAGGAACACCAGTTTTATGGCTGCTTCCTCTGCTAACCTCAGTACCCAATAAGTTTCTTTCTTCTTTTGAATGGTTTTATTCTTTTAAAGATATAACAAACTGCCTTTGTGGGCTCACCAGATTGGCTTGAGATACTTACCCTGGGCTAGAACCAGTGCTGGTGAACTTTGAGCAACCCCAAGGTGGAGCAGGAGAGCCCTGCCCTGTGGAAAAGGAGAAGCAAGTCTAAAGAAGGGGTTTTCAATCCCCTCATTTGCATGGAAAGGGGATGGCCAGTGTTGTGGACCAGCCACCCTGAGCCTTGGTTGGCTGGTTTGCAAGCCAGGGAGGGACTGCCAGAGGGGATAAAAGCAGCAGCTGAAGTGGCATGTGAGGGGATGCTGACAGTGACTCCAGGGAACAATGCAGGAGGCCTAAGAAGAGCTGGGGTGAGCTGACCCAGAAGAGGGAGCAGAGAGCCCCTTCTGAAGAGCCTCAAAGACCTTGTAAGAAGAAGGCAGTGGCAGTCGGCTGTGCCTCCAGTAGAAAGGGAGCCATGGTCAGGGCTTGGGGCAGAGAGCTGGTGCCCCAAGGCCCCATCACAGTGTGCTGGATGTGTCAGGCGTCCCTGAGGCTAGAGGTGGCAGTTGCCGCCACCCTCCCCCCACTCCACTGTGGAGAAGAAGTAGTGGCCAGGAGCATAAGCGGCATCCTTATCCAGAGCAGGGAGTTGGGAGGGTGAGTTGAGGAAACCCCTTACTTTCCCCAGAGAAGCAGGACAGCAACAGACAAGGCACTGGGGTCTTGAGGAGTAGCAGAGTGCGAAGACTAGTGTCCCTGGGAGCTCAGGGCACAGGCCGGTGCTCA
Source organism: Caiman crocodilus (assembly GCA_030014935.1). Classification (NCBI taxonomy): domain Eukaryota; kingdom Metazoa; phylum Chordata; order Crocodylia; family Alligatoridae; genus Caiman; species Caiman crocodilus. The sequence continues at coordinate 40,707,641 of JAGPOW010001918.1, read as the reverse complement.
AAGTGGGACTGGCGAGCTACGAGGTGTGTGGGGCACCCAGCCAGTCATCTGGAGCAGGGGTTTAGAGCAGCAACCCCTGGGAGCTGCCCGTGCTGCTGACCCTCTGCAACTGACTGCCCCAGAAGGGACTCAGTCCTGTCCCTTATTCTGCAGCTGATTGTCATTGGATGGAGTCCTTGAGCTTTGTGCCTGGGTCATGTCAATTGCTGCAGGAGCCTACTCTGTTCCTTGCCTTTTTGGTTGCCACGGAGGGGTCACCCTTCAGCCTCCTTGTGGGGTTGAGGTTTGAATCAATTGGATTGCTGCAGACCAGAAGAGCTTACGCTGTTGCAGTCTGTTGCTTATTGGGAAGGCTGTTGGAGCTGCTGGAAATGTGCACCTTGCTTCCTTGCTGTAGCGTCTCAGCAGTGGCTGATAGCTGGCAGTTAACCTACCTGTGGTACTTAAGTCAAGGGTTGACTAATGCATTCGGTTTGTTTTGCCATTTAAGTTCACTTGTAAATAGCCTTTCCTATTATTCTTGTTTTGTAAATAGCTAAATCAATTAGACCTATTATTATTATCCTATTATTCTTGTTTTGTAAATAAAGTGTAAATAGTTAAATCAGTTAGACCTTCTTGGGACCATGGGCTGCTCTGTGGGGAGCAGGGGCCAGCTGGAAAATAAATTGGTACTAGCAGGAAGCCCCGCCCCGCTTTCACCACACCATCCCTGATATTTGGTCAGAGGTGGCAACTGGTAACTGGGCTGCCACCCGGGTTACATAGAATTAAGTTTACCTATTTCAATTCCCTTTACTATGGGCCTTGTTTTAAGACACACTGGGCACCTCCACATGTGCATTAATGCACCTTTTCTAATGCACATTAAATTTAGTACCTCCAGGTGCCCATACATGAGCATGGAGGCTGCTCTGACACATTGGAATTCCAGTGTGTCAGAGCAGACTTGATTAATCGAGTTTGCTGGAGTGTGGTGTTTGCTGCACTCCAGCAGCCTCCTCTGTCTCATATATCAGTGTCCCCATACTTAAAAGTGGTAAAGGGCGCATTTGAACTAAAGCTCGCCAACAAAGTAGTGCTTTAATTAAGCAGCTTTTGGAACTGCTTTAATTAAAGCTTTGCCCTCACACCCCTGGAGTACATGTAAAAGTGCTCTCCAATGTGAGGTGCTAAATTAATGTGTGTTAGGCTATGCTAATGTGCAGTAGTGCATTATCATAGATTTCATAGACATTAAGGCTGGAAGGGACTTCGTAAGATCATCGGGTCCAGCCCTGTGCCCAACTGGCAGGAAATCAGCTAGGGTCAAAGGATCCCAGCAAGATAAGTGTTCAAATGTTTCTTAAAAGTGTGCAGAGTAGGTGCTTGCACCACCCCTGGGGGAAGTCTCTTTCAGGCCTTCAGGGCTCGCACAGTAAATATTTTTTTTTCCTTATGTCCAGCCTAAAACGGTCTTGCAGGAGTTTTTAACCGTTGGACCATGTCATCCCTTGGAGTGCTCTGGTGAACAGGCATTCCATCAGATCCTGATGCACACGCCTTATGTACTTATAGGCTGCCACCAAGTCCCCTGAGCCTGCGCTTCTCCAGGCTGAAGAGTTCCATAGCTCACAGCTTCTCTTTATAAGGCCTGTTCTCTTGACCTCTGATCATGCAAGTGGCTTTCCTCTGGACTCTCTCAAGCTTCCCCACAACCTTCTTGAATTGTGGAGCCCAGAATTAGATGCAGTACTCCAGATGTGGCTTCACCAAGGCTGAGTACAGTGAAAGGATAACATCCTGGGTCTTGCTTGAGATGCAATGTGATACCACAGCTGGCAAAGTGAACAAAACTCTCGCTGTGGTATCACATTGGTAGCTCATGTTCATCTTGTGGTCAATCATGACCTCCAAGTCTCTTTTGGTCATGGTGCTAGCATGCCCAATTAGTTGCCTAATTTTTCCATGAGGACATCATGGGACACCAAGTCAAAGGCTTTTTTAAAGTTGAAATATATGATATCAACCTCTTCCCTTTTATCCAGGTGATACATCAACTGGTCATAGAAGGAAATGAGATTGGTCAGGCAAGACCTACCTATAACAAATCCATGCTGGCTATCCCTCAGAATGTTGCCTTCTGTAAGTCTGTCAAGAATGGTTTCTTTGATAATTTTTTCCAAGATCTTTCCAGGGATTGTGGTCCAACTGATTGGCCTATTGTTTCTCAGGTCTTCTTCCTCCCTTTCTTGAAGATAGGCATCACATTGGTCCTCCTTCAATCTTCAGTTACTTCACCCAAGCACCATGAGTTCTCAAATATCCTTGTCAGTGGCTGCACTATGATGTCTGGTAGTTCCTTTAGCACTCTTTGGTTCAACCTCTCCAGACCAACTGATTTGTGGGGCTCTGTAGCAGAAAGCCCTCTTTTTATCTTGCTTGCATTTGCTCTCCCCTCTTTAAATATGTTTTTGCTCTTCTAGCTCTTCTTCCTTCCTCTTTCTTTCACTTTAAGATAAGGAATTGTGTTTTAAAATTTGTATGTGTGCATTTTGTATGTCCCTGTGTTGTTTGGTATATGTGCGCCATGGCATTTGTAGCTTATATTTTATACTCCTCACCTTTCAACTAGAAATGTTTTTAGTAACAATGTTAACATGGGGCAGGAGTTAAACTGCCGCTTCCCTGTATCAAACTGGCCCCTGAAAGAGCAAGTGAATCAGTGATTGAATGTGTAACACAGTAGCAGCAGACAGAAATTAACATCTAAGGAAACTGCAGATCAACCAACAGAAAAAATCAATAGAAGACAATGTAGCAACCGGGACATCTCTAAACGTCACTTATCACAGGCTAGAAGACCTGACCTGAGTTAATCAATGTCAGGGACCAACTTTTGGGCTGAATATCTCCAGATCAACTGCTCCCAGAGCCCTATTCAAAATTCATCAATGGACTCCCAAACCTGCACGTACATGTGGACGAACCCTGGGGTAGCCACCAAGGGGGGAAGTCCCACAAGGGTCAATGACCCCTGGCTTGGGCAAACCTGAAAACTGGGGAGTCACCAAAGTCTGCCAAGGACAGATAAAAAGCAGTGAAAAGTGACCCTCAGAGGCACCCTCTGAATCTCCAACTCAACCAGCACCCGACCTGTCCAGCCAGAAGGACCAGCCGGCGACCCCCTTCTGGAGGATAACACCACACTGAAAGAAGGACTATTGTATTGCTGGCTGACTTGCCAGCTTTGTAATGGATAGTAAAAGCGATCAACTTGTGGTCACTATCACCCAGGTTCCCTTTGATTCTTAGGTCACTGATTAGATCATTCCCTTTGGCTAGTACCAGGCTTAGCAGCGCCTTACCCCTTGTCGGCCCATAAACTTCTTGAGACAGGTAGAGCTCATCCAGGCATGTAAGGAAGCTTTGAGACCAATCAGATTTGGCTGAGTGCTCTTCACATGAAGATGTTCAGATACTTGGAGTCTCCCATGACAGCCATGCACCAAGAGTATGCAGCCTCAGCCAGTTCCCGGTGATCTCTTGGTCAAGTTTTTGTTCCTGATTTGGAGGTCTGTAGCTGACTCCTACCATTGTATTCCTTTCACCATGTTCCTCTCATATTCTAACCCAAAGGGTCTCCAGTAATCCTCTTTGGGTGCCAATCTCAGCTTGTAGGGAGGTGTAGCTCTCCTTCACATAAAGAACTACACCCCTGCCCCTTTTTTCAGCATGATCTCTCCTATACAGGGCATAGTCATTTGTACCTGTAGTCCAGGCATAAAAGGAGTCCCACCAGGTCTCTGTTTACCCTATGAGATTGTAGTAATTTTTGTTTAGCAGAAAGACCAGTCCCTCCTGTTTATTCCCCAAACTTCTAGCATTAGTGTACAAGCAAGTAAGTGTGCCATTGGAGGTTCTAGGCTTCCTTCTACTCATGGAGAAGCTCTGTTCCTTGGCTGGGGTAGAAGTGGGTTCCCATGAGCATCCTAATCTGCTAATTTTGTAGTTGGTACTTGGTGAGCTTGCTCTGGTGGTTATCCGCCCATCCCCCAGCGAGCTTAATTTAAAGCCCGGTAAAGCAGGTCAGCCATTATGGCTGAGAAGAGCTGCTTTCTCAGTGGAAGGAGGTGGAGGCCGTCTCTTCCTAACAAACCACTGACCCTTTCTCTGAAGTGCGGACTGTGGTCGCAGAAGCCAAAGCCTTCACGGTTGCACCAGCACCGTAGTCTTCAGTTTACTGCCTTGATTCATCTCCCCTCCTCAGTCTGTGACTGGTAACAAGAAGGATTGAGGAAAAAAACCACTGCTTCCCCATTTACATGCTTTTTTAGTGATGTTTAATGCACAGTAGACTACCTTACTACACATTACTGTAATATCATGGGTTTTTATGTGCTGCTTTAAGATGCAGTAAAATAGTCTACTGCACATTAAAGAACACATATAGACATGCCCGCTGTGAGCCACACAGATGTTGAATAGCTTAGTGCTAGCTTGCAATCATATCTTCAACGTCTGTAGGGAATGGGCAAACTTTAAGAGAACAAGAGCTGGGTTATGCAGATCAAGAGATAATTCTGCCCTGGAGTAGTGTAACATGTACTTTAAACTACTTAAAGATGTTAACATATAGACAATCCAGGAGTTAAGAGTTCTAGGAGCTATACAAAATTAACATATAGCCAAGCCATAGTTTTGTAGCTATTTATGATGGCTGTTTTTTACTCCACAGGTTTGTGGCTCTTCTTTCCTTCTTTAAGTGACTATTTTCAGTTAAAATAATAAAAGACATTGTTTTATTTTGTATTTTATTTTATATTTGCTTCTTTCCCAGTCCTGAAGGGCATTTTGTGTCCAAAGCTTGTTTAACATCTCTCCTAACTATATAGTTGATGCAATAAAATACAGGCAGTCCCTGACTTACTTTTCAAGTAACAATGTTTTGCATTTACAACGTTTATAAATTGACACTCTGTTTTGACTTTCTAATGTCAATTTTGACTTTACAGCACTTGATCCAATGCCATGCCATGCCAGCGAACAAGTTTGCTACATTGCCTATCTCCCTAGAGAACATCTGTCCAAACTTCCTTGGACCCTTTCTTTAAGAAAGCAGACAAAACTCCAGAAAAACCTGAAGCCAAGACTCCTGACAAGACTCCAGCCAAGAACCCTTCAAAAAGTCCTGCAAAGTCACTTCAAAGGAGTCCTTCCAAATCAATATAATTGGTATTTACAATATAAATACATTAATGTAGCTATATTACTCATCTATAATTGATCAAGTACAAAATTCTAGGGTATTTTTGGTGCACATAGAGTATTGGGTTCAGGAACCAATCCCCCATTTATAACATTGTTTCTTATGAGAAAATCGGTTCCGTGTAATAATATTCTGACTTAAGACTTGGTTTTCAGGAACCAACTGTGTCGTAAGTCCAAGGACTGCCTGTATGTTATTCTCCCCTGCCTTTGCATAGAGAGCCTAAGTTTACTCAGTATTGTAAATTCCACTAGTCAGTAAGAGCTAGAGATACAGCACTGTATGTTGCAACCCACACTTTTTGGGATAAGTCCTAAATTCTTCATATATTCCATGGATATTACAGTGTTCTGAATTATGGATTAATGTTAATCTTCAACTTGAATTCAAATTGTGGCTATTTTTGCCTCATTAGAAGAACACAAATCTCACTTAAACTTTTTAAATGGTCTAGTCTGTTAACTAATGAGGTGATGCATTGTCTTACAGAGAAGATGAAAGTGTTATTGCCAAACAAATCTTTCAAAAGGCTAGAGAGCACACACATGCGATGGCCCTGCTTAGACAGCAGAGTTAGATTTAGTGAAGTGCTTCTGAGGCTCATGCTGTTTAATAGCTGCCTGACCAGGTGTAGTTCCACTTACTACTCAATACAGTACATGCCTCACTCAGCAGCAATTAACTCTGAAGCGGCAGTCACTGAACCTGATGAATATGTTATTATGTAATCAATTATCAGATGACAGTGATGCAATGGACAAAAACATACTGCAACATCATAAATAAAAGTGTGCAGGAAAACTACTGAGTAAAAGCCAGGAGTGCAGCCAGTAATTAATTTTTAGGTTTATTGTATATGTTACACTCAGGAAGCAGGACTATCAAATATCAAACCAACCAACCAGTTGCTTGCTGCAAAGCTCTACTATCAATTAATTTACGATGAGGGTTGAGTTCCTCTTTTCCCTAAATATTAATTCCCTCAATCCACAATTTATTGCATTCATACCAGAAAATAATGGGGAAAGATGAGGCAATTTATGGATCATTACTAAATTACACTTGGGAACCAAAGCTTGAATGAAAATTGTGTGATAGATTGACAGTAAACTGGCCAGAGGAGAGTTTGATTGTTGTGATGCAGATATGAACTGCAGCCTCTAACAGTATTTGCAATTCATACATTTATTGACACTACCTGTCTGCACTACTTATATGCTAATCTCAGTGTCAACAGAATACAGCAGAACTATTTGACCCAAACCCTTTTTTTATGTGCTTGGATGTCAGCAGCAATTCTTCTGCAAGTCAAATCAGTCTTTCAGATCTAGTAGTACCCAATTTTGAAAAAGATTAGTTTTGTTAATAGGCTTGCACAGCATATGAAACGGGTTTGTTTTCTTTAAAAAAAACCCCAAAAACAATACATTTTTTACTCCTTTCTTAAAAGGAGGAACTCAGATTGCTATAGAGTACTTACTCATTTTCCAGTCAATTCCACTGGCTTGTATGGTCATTGGGTAGACTATATACATGATGCAGTTACAAATTAATTAAATGTGGTATATGCTTCTTCATTAATAGTTATATAAGGTCAAATAGCTTCCGCATGCATTATTGCCCTTATTGATTTTGATAAGTTGCCATGTAACCTCACACGTCTCTTTCTATTGTTTTCAACTAGACTTCTAAAATATGAAATTATTTTAACCTTGGATTTGGAAAAAAAATAACAAAGTTTAATTCTGAACATGATCAGTCACTTTAGCAGTTTTTTCAGGGGGCTGCTAAGGTTCCGAGACCATATTTTATGTTGGGCATTTTGGAAAGGGATGCACAATATGGAGTGATTTTAAAACCCATTTCTCAAGCAAGCACTCCCTTTGAAATGAACTAAATCTGACCCTTAAATCAAGCTTTTGGGATTTGGGCTCCCAGTTAGAAGATGACAACAGAAAAGTAGCAGCTATTGTCTTATTTAACTCTTTGTGCTATGATATAAATATTTTAAATGTTTCCCCCTAAACCTAGATACAAGCATGTTTCAATAACCTATTTATTTGAACATTTATCCCATTTCTTGTTCTAAATACAGCCCGATTAATAAACCTAAGAAAAACTCAAAGCTTCTAAAGACCTTCCCAGTTCCCACTATAGTTTAGGATCTTTCTGGTCCATATCGCATGTGACATTTTGGACATGTTAACTGCACTTAAAATGTGAATGCCCATATGTTCAAGCAGTAAAACACATGCTAAGTTTGATCATTTCATAGCAAAGCTAGGATTTTTCGTGGAAGGAGCATCACCAGAATGTATTAAGCAGTCTGGTAGCAGTTTGCTATTAGGGCTGTGCAAAGCTTTGGATGCTAATTCGATTCAAAGCAAATTCGGCCGGTTTTGGTGGCTGAATGTCCAAATCCAAATCAAATCAGGGAACCAATAAAAAGCTCTGAAAAGATTTGGAGAACTTCAATGATTTGGGCAGTCTCTGCCCACTGCAGGAGGGAGCTGGGGCTGGAGCTAGACTTGGAGCTGGTAAGTAGGGGGTGGGGGAGGAGAGGCTGCAGGAGAGTGGGAGGGGACCATGGGGGAACCCCTGCCAGGCCCCATCCCTTGCCTGCTCTCTCAGCCACCCCTGACCCCTGCCCACTCCTCAAACCCCATCCCCCCATGGCTGCCCCACCACCCACATCTGGTGCTTTAAAAGAAAGCCCCTACTCACTGGGTGCTGCTGGGCAGGAGGGGCAATCCCCCTGCCCTGTACTGCCTGATGCTGCATAGGGGGGGCTGTCCATGAGTTCCCCAACTCCCCCTTCTCCCCCAGCTCCCCCATGGCTACCCCACCTGTCCCAGCTCCAGCATTTTAAGGAAAAAAAAATCCCTGAAAGATCCCCCACAGACTCACCAGCTACTGCAGCATCTTTGGGGGCTCATGGAAGAGCCCTTCACATGGCACAGGGCAGTGGGGGTAGTGGGGGTTTCCCCTTGCCGGACAGGAACTGGTGTGTCTAGGGATTGGGGGGGGGGCTTTTTTTCCTAGAATGCATGGCACTGGTGTGGCCCTAGGGGATGCTGGGACAGCAAGGGGGGGCAAGGGTCTCAGGCGGAGCCCCCATGCGGCATGAAGCTGTGGGGTGCAGCTAGTATCACCTCCTCGCCCGGCAGCAGCCAGCTGAGTTGGGGCTTTTTTTTCTTTTCAAAGTGCTGGGAGCTGGGGCAGGCAGGGCAGCTATTTCCCTGCCTGGGGATGGGGCCTGCGTGATTCAGCTGAAGTGATTTGAATCACTGAATTGAATCACTGTCCCCTGAATCGGCTGAATCCAAATCCAAAGTGAATACTAGCTGCTTTGCACAGGCCTGACCACTAACATCCCACCACTCCATGGATAATATGAGCAATTTACAGTCCAAGGGCTAGGAGCCACTTGGATTGTGGGTCCAAGCCCTGGGACCATGCTAGAGTCTAAGCCAACTCTGGTACAGTGCCTTTTGATAATAGCCCTTGCACTGCACCGGACTCTTGAATGACACAAACATGCTTTTTAGGAACTATAAATATGGGGATCTGGGGTCTTGAACTGACTCTTGTGCAGTCCCCAGGCTGGGATCAACAAGCACTTGATCATCAGTTCCAGCCCCCACTCCACAATGAAGACTTGAATCAACTCCAGTGCAGTGTCCAAGCTGGGACCAATAAATGGTGAGCTGGAGATTGTATTAGAGATCATAGTAAACCTTACTGTGTGAATGCTCAGAACACATTCTAACTTTGAATACCATTAGGTAATGCTTACTGCAAGCTAAATAAAAAGTGTTTTCAGTGTCCCATGAGACAAAGCCCCTCATATATCCCTATTGTCTAGCCTAGTCACCATTACAGATTTTTTACAGGCTCCAAATTGTTCTTTCCAGTTCCTTGGTCACTTTCCCATATTTCTCTCAGGACAGGAGATGAATTTTGCATCATATCCAAGATGTTACTAAGCTAGGTTCTGGGAAACCAAGTTCATAAGGGACATTCATGGCTATCGATTCTTCACTGAAAATGCCCTTACTAAGGAAGGTTAGGTAGCTCAATCACATCTCAAGATCACAATTGCTGAAGTATCACATTGTTTTGTTGGTCAAAACCAACATCTGAACGTTTATTCAGAAACTGATAGGTTTCCAGTACCAATTCTGGACAGCTATAGCACAGTATGGCCAAGAAATGCCACTTAACAGCTGACTGACTTCATGATGTGTCTTCATGTAGTAACTTTTTACAGAACAAAATTATAAAGCTGACAACAGGGAAGTAGAAAAGACAACAGTATTTGATCCTATTAACTATATAGTAAATATAGAAAATTAGTGATTTCATTGGCTGACGTTTAGAACATCAGTCTGGGGTCAATGTACCACAGTAAACATGGGCACTAATTGACTACTACCAGATATCTCCCATATAGGTCATTAAGTATTTTGACAGCATGGTTTGAGAAAATTATCATACTTATAAGATGCTTATATTGTAGAAAGAAACAACAGATTTTAGAAAAATGTAGCAAATTTGTGTATGAAACAGTATAGGATGATATACAGTGTTAATTAATGTATTATCAAAGTTCAAATAACATTTAATATTGTACTTCCATTGCTTAGACTAATTCCATTGTAGATTAGAAAGCTACAATTATAATAATAATATTAAGCAAAGTACTCTTCAATGAAAGACTTGCTGACTAATAAAACACAATTAATTTGTGGCAGCTGGATAAGCTCTTAGTATTTTCTTCAATATTGCACTTGCAGAGGGGCATCAGAAGGTTACAGAGGACAATAACAAATTCTTATACTCCATATACTATATTTTTTATTTTCTTTCAGCCTTTTTGTTTATTTGAAATCTACGCTTCTAAATTGATGTTATATGTCATTTACAGTATGAATTTTGGAGGCATTTTAAAGAGCATTTGAATCAAATGAAAGGCATGGCACTGTTGATGTTCAGAAGAACTGTAAATCCATAAATTCTAATGACACCAAATCAAGGGTCTCTCATGCAGTTTTACTGAAATTGGTGAAATCACAGTAATGCTTGGTTTGGAACTGGTCAAAAACGTCAAAACTTTCGAATTTGACATTTTTTCATTGAAAGTCCAATGAAAAAGGATGATTTTGGGGGGGAAAGTTACATCCTAATTTTTGGGGCAGCTCTAATTTTGAATAATTTAAGCAATTCATTGCTAAACAAGGCTAAAAAATTTTAAACAAAATAGTTGTCTAGCACTATCTACTGTAACTAAAGAGTACCCTCTTAAAATGCTGATGTTTCTGACAGACCTGGCTAGAGCAATCAACGTGCTTGTAGTTTTTAGTTTTGTTTAAGGTAACACACTGTACCTGGAAATACATCCATGAATGCTAAAGAGACTCAAGGAGACTAAGGCTTGCATGAAACTTTATGATCATCTAATCTGAAATCCTTCAGTTCTATCCCATAGATGTGTCAGAATCTGGATATGTCTTCTTTTACAATAGTCTAATTTTGTTTTAAAGATTTCTACTACTTGTGAGCTTGCTAATTCCACTGTTTTATTATCATCACTACTTTTGTTAGTAGCATTTTATTTCAAAGCTGAATTTGTCTAACTCAAGCTTCCAGAAAATGGATATCATTGTCTTTCTCTGCAAGATTGAGAAGCCCTATGCAGCGGGTACATAATATATTAGATCACTTGTTGGCAAACACAGGTCAACACACCGCTGGCTCACCACAAGCAATCAGATCAAATGTAAAGTCTGATTCATGGATCTGTAAATCTCATAAACTGAAGATATTCCTTTAAAAAAGAAAAGAAAAGAAAAGTATCCACCCACTCTTACTGATGAATACCTCCTCAGACATCTGTAGTTCTCAGGAACATGGAAACACCTACAAAGGATAGGATAAGAGGTTTCTTCTTGGAATAGAAGAAACTCCTGGGCCGTGCAGTTTAGCTTCTGCTATCACTGACAACCATGTCATAAGCCCCTGTTCATAAAAGTTACAAGCAACCTAGAACCAGTTAAGGTTTCTGGAGATTATGACTTGTATTGTTTAGCTGTTTCAGAACTTAACTCCTCTGAGTATGTAACATCCTTTTAATTTCTACCATCATTCCTCGTTTATTTAAAGAGAAAAAGGATAGCCCATCTCAGCTTTTTGGCCAATTCTCAAAATTATCATGGGAATGGGAAAACATTTCTTCAAACAGTTGCTTTCTGCATCTGTTTCATTAGTGTGAGTGAACCTGACCACCTTCAGGCTAACAAGACAGACCCATCTGCTTGGCATAACCTTCTCATAATATCAGTATAGGCACACACTGTGCAATTTTTCAGCATTATTAAGACTCAGACCATTTTGGATTGTGACTTCAGGCATCTTGCCTTAAAGTGTTATAGCATATAGCATTTATATTTGGCTATGTAAACAGACAAAGATCTAGGGTAGGTTTTGACAAGGTGCTATACAAGAATGGAGGAGAGTAATTAGGATAGATATTGTCACTAGTTATTCAGATCACTTAATCAGACTTTCCTGCTTTGAGCTAAACATGATTTGTCATAATTTCCTTGGCAAACTCAATGTAATATACAGTGTTTCTCGTTTTATGAAGCAAGCTTTCCCCTTCTAGTATTTATCTTTGTTCAAAATGTTCCTGTTAATATTACTAAGTTTAGAGATGAATCAGCTTATATTGGCAGGGGTAATATATGATTCAAAACTGAAGTTACTGTCATTTTGAATCTGTAGAGGAATATTTCATTCTGAAAGACTAATACTTTCAGGAGTTCACTCCTACAAGTAATTTTGCAAATCAATTTGTAGGACATAGTTTTAGGACATTGCAAGCTAAAAACAACAGGGTTTTCGATTTTTGTAACTGTGGGGAGGGGGTGGTTTTAACTGTTTCTAAAAGCTTGTGTTAACATGCATAATTAATTTAATCTTGAATCCAACTGGCTCTTTTCTATAACATATGGTACCAAACTTTCTGAGGTATTATGTTGCTGAGCAACTATAACATTTTATTATAAATATATAAGAACATTTTAAATTAATTCTGATTGTCATTTAAAATGAATATCTATAATTTAGACATAATACTTTCATTCATCAATATAGGTTGTTATTATTCATTTTAGGATTCATTGTTACCCAATTTTTTTTTTACATAAAAATATACCAAATGCTGAGAGCATAAACTTAGTATGTGGTTATGCAATATTCTTAGTGGTATATAAAACTGTTTTGACTTACCTTTACTCTTTGTTTATCTAATCATTTTTTTTTGCTTGTTAATGTTTTGCTTGACACTTGAGAATCCAATAACAGGTCTATTGAGGTTCTTCAGTTACAAAAATATTTTTCTTTTAATTAAATATGATTCATACAGAAAATGTGAATGTTTCCTTTTTATATACAACAGTTATTATATGTTTGTGACTAGATTAGCTTTTATTGACTGGGCCATCATTCTATCAGTATAATGGAAATGCTGGAATAGATCAGAAGTGTGGGAAGCCAAAGGAATTACGTTCACAATGCACGAGTACCCTAAAATTAACATTGTTTTGTTCAAAGTTTTGCATGGTGCAGATCTGTGCTTGATATGTGCAAAAGTTGGGAACAGATTTTTCTAATTTAATACACAAAGTTCACTGGGTTTTTAGAACCAGAATTCTGTTTTGTTACATTATCTGTTTAGAATTTTTTTAAAAGTTTTCCCTATAATAAGCAACCATACCATGCTGTAAGTACCCTTTTATGTTGGTCTTATATTAGCATCCAGAACAGCAGTAATTTGGTATAGGTGTGTATGTTTTAATGGAGTAAAATGCCTACGCAGAAGAACATTCTATCAAGCACCATATCTGCAACATGATTGTTTGGGAAGAAGATATAATATTCTGATGAGAAATTCACATGTTCTTTAGACACTTCATGGGCACATAAAGGACTTGAACTTAAATGAAGATTTTTCATGAACTTGTGTGTACTGATGACTGTAGAGTAAGCAAACATAATATTGTTGAAAACTCTGACTATACAGCTAGGAATTGTAATATGATTTTAGAACGTAGATGTCACATTGATGTGTTGCATTCTCAAATTAGGAAGGGGAGACTTTATACAATGGCATTGACAAAGTGCAAAGTTCTACTTGCCTTAATTCCCTCTGGAACACTTCTCTTTTTGATGGGCAATATAATCAGACCAGACTTTTGGAGAACTCCGTTGAATGAGTTACTTGCTTAGAATTAAACAAGGAAGCTTGACTAAAAAACAAACAAACAAATAAAAAATAGCTTTTTGGAAACTAGTTAGGGAAAGAAATTCAGAAGCTTGCCCAGGTCTTCCAACTGACTGAATGGGTGACAATGGGTGCATCACCCAGGGTGATGCATCTGGGGAGAAGCAACCCCCAGCACACATACTGGCTGGGAAGCTGCCCTCTTGCTAGCATGGAGGAGGAACGGGATCTTGGCATCATTGTTGATGCCAAGATGAACATGAGCCGCCAATGTCAGACGGTGGTTGGGAAGGCCAA
>JAGPOW010001918.1:40612445-40693712 GCA_030014935.1 Caiman crocodilus | reverse complement strand
GGTCCTGTGACCCTGGCACTCGTTCCTGCCATTGGCAGGGGGTCAGACTAGATGGCCTGCTCTAGGCCCCTTCTGACCCTAGACACTATGATACTATGACAAAGCTGTTGAGATCTCAAAGCTGACCATAAATGAAATCAAAACAAATTTCCTAAGTATGATCCAATCCCCACTGGCTTTAGTGGGGACATTCCCACTGATGTAATTGGCTTCTGAATGGTGCCCCTCAGGAAGTAAATTTGTATGATGCTTTTGAGCCTACACAGTCCTGTTCATACCTGCGATATAGTACCACAGAAATAATTTGTCATCACCATCGTTGCCAATGAAAGTAAACTGAATTGTGAGTTCTCCTCCCCAGACCTAAAATCAGGTTGTGGAAGGGAACTAAGGAAATGGAGAAGGGAACTGGGCTGAGTTCCCTTCCACAGCCCGACTGCAGCACTGGTTCTCCCCTTTCTCCCACCACCTGGCTGGCTGATTCGAAACTTGAAATGTTTCGAAACATTTTGACTGCCCTCGTTTTGTTTTGAAGCTGTTTCAAAGCCCTCTGTTTCATTTCGATTTCTATGTTTTGAGCTCAAAATAAGGCGAAACAGTGTCAAAACGAAACAGCCGGCAAAATTTCACAGCCTTAATATCTAGTTTATTCAAGAATGGATACTTCAGTGGCCAATAAACTCATTTGTCATCTGGAACAATAATTACAGAATGGACTAGGGATGGTGGGCTCAGAAGCTTGATTCTGATGTCAAAACTTCCATTGTAGACACTTGTTCTCTGCATCCATTGACTTGCAAAGCTAATTCTATCATCATGGACTACTTTGCATTCATTTAATTCATAGGATTGCTGTTCCAAGCTTAAAGCAACAATATCACATTAATTCAGGATTGTTTTTAAACAGTCCTTGTATCTTTACAATTGCCTACAATGTGAACATCATTACAGCACAATTCTCTACACAGCATTTTCTTAGGGATCTGATTATCAGATGCCTTAATTAGATGACCAGACAATCTTTCTTGTGTATTCATAATTATAGCATCAATAGTTGGCATGTTCACATGCCTGAGGACTTCAGTATTTCTGATTCTACCTTGCAGTATATTTTTATTAGCTTCCTTATACAGCTGTGATAGAAATGCTTCAGCTTCTTGACACAATGGTTGCCAGCTGCTTTGATTCATAAATGTAGAGTAGGAGAGTCAGGACAACTGCCTTAGAGACTTTCAATTTTGTTTACAAAATTACATCTCTTCTATCCCAAAGACATTTCTGCCATCTTCAGAAAGCTGCACTTCTTTTGTGATTCTGTTTGGAAACTTTAATATCAACATGAACTTCGTATGATAATATGCTACTCTTGATATGTAAATTCATCCACAGCTGGAAACAAATACTTTCCAGTACGATTGTGTGGTAGTTTACAGGGTTTATCAGGAACAAAATGATATATTATCTCTGCCTTCTTAAGAAAAATAGTCCAAAATGGCAGCGCGTAGCTGCAAGGCAATCTATGATGACTTGTACATTTTTCTAGGAATGATTGACCAAGGCATATTTATTAGTAAACAGAAGTACATGGGCAGGTTCCTAAAGTATCCTTGTTTTTATTTCAGCAGCCTGTGGTTAAACAAGTTCAGTCCAGAATCTATTCCAAATATTTATAGCCAAGCCATACTGTTCATAAACCTTTAGATGTTAAAAATATTTGACTGCCAAAGGGAACTTTCCTATCAAGTCATGTAATGATATTAAGTGACCATGAGGAAAGGAATCAAACATTTTTTTTAATTCTACAGATAGTGGCCATTCAAATAAAATTCCTAAGAGAGTCAATACTGAAAGTTTGACTCTACTACTACACAATCAAAAGAAAATTCAATAAAAAGTTGCTATGCTAACCATATTTATTGTTATTTATTATACCTATTATTTTTACAACAATCAAATTTTCCACACATTTTACAGAACAGGTAATATTCACATTACAGTAGAAATAACAATTAGCACAACACACTTAAGGACAAACATATCACTTTATCTCAGATTTGACACAGCAAAAGTGAGGCCTGATTCCAAGTCCAGTGAAGTCCATAGAAACACTGCCGTTGACTTAAATGGGCTTTCAATTAGACCCGTTGTATGACATGTTGTGTATTCCACTGTTCTAAAACCTCTTTACAGAGCACTTCATCTGCTGCTATTGGTAGATACAGCAGCTGTTACTGACTTAACTGATTTCTTTTTCCATTTATAATGGGCTTATGCCAGAGCCATAACTTTTCCCCTTCATTTTTGGGGGCATCTGTTTAGTTATATATGCTTTGTGTTTAATTCCAAATGTCTAATATTTGTAAAAATGTCACTGCAATTACTTTGAAGTAGAGAATCATCAAAATGTTACCAGTGGATTGTAAAATAAGATTAATTACTACCATTAGCAAAACATATAAAGACATACCATATCATATCAATACTAATTCTAGAAACCATTTGGAGACTTCATTGAAATGATTTCAAAGGCCACTAAAAATGTTAATTTAAAATTTTTCTTTTTCCAGAGTGGTCTATTTTATCCTGCTCAGAATGATGATGTTTGCTTTCCATTTTCCATAATATGTTCTGCAATTGTAGGTATTGTATTCCAATTAATTCAGGAGTAATTGACGTTCCAGTTAATGGACCGCTTGTCACACTTTGATATATTTAATTTTACAATGAAGGGGTAAACTTCTTGATTAAAAGGTGAACCTTGTGTATTAGGCGAGGTGCCACCTAAAAATAAAGAATGGTGCTACACACCTGAATTTGTTTGCACTGTGTTTTCTTTGATTTGGCTGACTCGGTAACAGCCTGATTTCAGTTTTAGAACTGCTATTTTGATAATAAAATAATTGCATGTATAATTTAGTTTTGACCTCAGTTTTGCATCATACATATAAAAAGACAATAGAAAAGAAATCAAATCAGTTAAAAATAGTGTTTTAATGTAATATTGATAAAGTGATCTACATTTCTAATTGATCCTGTTTTCCATTACGTGCTTTATGTTCCTCAAGATGGATTAAATGGTAATTGCATGTGATGTAGATATTATACAAGGAAACAAATGGCTCATCAAAGAAAAAATGATGAGCCTGCAAGTTGACTTATTGATTGATGCATGCAAAATTTATCTCAAAGTTCTCCACATTAAAAACTATTATTGCTACTATATTCCCATAGAAAAATGTCCCATTTGGGGTGTTTTTGAAAGCACCATTTACTTCAGGTAGAAGATATTAACATGGCTGGTTATATATTAATAAAATGTCTTTTATTCGTTCAAAATTCATTAACATGGAAATGAGTAGGCTTCTGGATTTTCATAAGAGGCTCAATCCAAAACCAGTCATTAAAATCAATAAGATAACTTCCTATTGACTTGAAAAGGGTCTTAGGCTGGATCATTTATGAGCTATCAAAATAAAAAGTTCCCCCCAAAAAAGTATTTATTCCAGCTTCTTGATTTCTAGGTTGACATTCTTGCATCATTCTTTGCCCACTCAGGGATTCCTGGCCCTGCTGCCTACCGCTCACAGTGCTTGTATGTATAACACGCCATGAAACCAAGCTACACGTCACACAGCTTAGGAACACCAACTCCATTTTCTTTAGAAACAGAATGATTTCATATTATTTTGAACTTCAGAATTTGCCATAGAAAGGAAATTCTGGCTTCTGAATAGCAAACTGGGGCTATTCCATGCTCTGTCTCTGGGTAAAATACATCACCCACCTATCTGAAAAAAATGGAAATGACCTTGAAAAATACGTTGAACTCTTCATATAAAAAAACTGTTTGTACAAGGTTTTGAAGTACTATTCTAGGTGAATCAGAATACTTTTGATAACAGACTTTTCCGACCCTTATAAATTCAAACTTGTGTTTTTTTGGTAACATTTAGAAATTCTATGGATTGTAAGAGCCAAGTCTGTTTCATGGGTGTCTGGTGCCTCTTGAGGCAGGGAGTCTCATGCCCCCCTGACACCAGTTAGTGACTGGGGTTCCCCTGGCAGCTAATGCTGCTGACTGGGGGGAGTGGGGAGGTCCCCTGCAGCCAATCTCAGTCACCATGAAAGCGGCCGCACTGATTCCAGAACTCCTGTGACCCCCTTCTGGAAATGGTGCAGCCAATTTTGCTGGCAGCCACAATCCCCGGCTGCTGCTTGCAGGGGGTATACTGGTGCGCCCACCTGCCTCCCTGCTCATCAGCTAAACAGAGAGCACAGCCTAGCAGGGGGTGCACTGACACTCTCAGGGGGTGCATGTGCACCCTTGTGCACCCCCCCCACATATCGCCCCAGCTCTGTTTCCTTCTTAATCCTGCACAGTTTGGTGAATGATTCTTAGAAGCTCTCTTAGATAAACTGTTTTCTAACAGAAATTTTAAATTCCACCATGGCTAAAAAAGAACTAAGGAATCATTGAAAAATCCTTGATTGATAGATCCTAAAAATGTCATCTGACACACTGAAATAGTCCTATGCATTAGATTTTTATAAAAGACTGATAAAACAGATTAAACATTTCTAGATCAAGGTGGAATGACTTTTAAAGGTATTATCATATTTACCCAAATCCAAGATGACTTTGAATTTAAGATGACCCCCCCCCCAATAATTAGATTCTGTAGAAGGGAAAGTATAAATTGCTAATAATTTTCCATGTATAGAATCTAATTAGTGGAAAGGCATCTTAAATTAATACTCCTCCCCTCATAACCTGTCCCTGCTCCTGATGCCTATGCCTGTCCCTTCTTGTGCCTGTTCCCTCTGCTGCCTGGCCTCACCACGAACCCCCTGACACATGTCCCTCTGTGGCTATCTCTAGTCTGTCCCCACGCCTGTGTCTGCCCCCCTACTCCCTGCCCCCCTGAAGCCTGACTCTACTCCCTGCTTCCTCTGAAGACTGTCTCCCATGGCTCCTCCCCCTGTCCCTTCCACCCCTACTTAACTTCTGGGGCAGTCAGTCAGCCCCAGCCCAGACTGTCTAGGAAGAAGTTGTGGCAGCTCGCATCCAGGCTGAGTAAGGGCTGGAGGGACCAGAGCCAGAGCAGAAGGTAAGGGGGAGAGGGCAACCTGGGAAAGGGGAGCAGAGGGTGAGAGAAGGTGGAGGGGCAGATACAGACATAAGGGCAGAGAACAAGGGGGAAAGGCTGCAAATACATCCCTAGCCCCTCCATATTCCCCCTGGCCATGTGTCTCCTCCCCTAACAAATAAGCCATCCCAGCCCAGGGCAGGTGGCAGCTCAGCTCCAGCTCTAGCCCCAAGCACAGGGCAAAAGTCAAAGCTGAGCCACCACCTGCCTGGGTCAGTACTCAAACCCAAGGTGAGGCTGTTTGTTTTCCATGCTGAATGAGTACAAAAAAACCCACATCCTGGATTCAGGTAAATAAAGTTATTCACAAAAATACATGGAAAGCCTTTTAAAACATGAACCACTTAATAATCTCTTATCACAAGAAGTCCTTACCTATTACACCTCAGAGTTCACTGAAGTAACAGATATATTCTTCCATTTGGTACAACCTCTTTGTGTTATGCTGAACTGTAATTTGGCACCAAAAGCTGCACCTAGACTAGTGCAGCCATGCTGTATGTGGCACCACAAAGCTGTCTGTGGTGCCACACACCACACATTCAGGCATTCCCCACACTGCTACCTTGCATCACGGGAAGGGGGAAGGGTGGGAGAGGGGAAAGGAGGGCAGGTTTGACCCCTGGAGATCCAGGGGTCACAAAATCCTGTACAGAAAAAAAGTGGGGTGGTACACATGAAGGTAGTGTGTGCTGCCCAAAACTAGAACCTGGCTGGCCAGAGCCACAGTCCAGCTGCCAGCCAGGCTTCAAGGTGCAGGAATATCATGGCTGCAGCTTTTTCAGGCCCCAGGCATTGAGGTAAGGCTGCTGGAGCCAGCATAGTTGCTGGCCCCACACTCCCCTACTGGACCTGAGTTAACCTGCTGCATGCCAGAGAATGTATGGTATGGGCATTCCCCAAGGACAACTGGCAGTGGCACAAGTCTGTGCCTTGCTTCTCAGCCCTGCATCTTGGTCCTGGTCCCTTTACCTGGTTCTGGCTCCAGTCCCTCCAGCCTTGACCCAGCCCAGCCAGCAGCTGCTGCTGCTGCTTATCCTTGGCTAATCTGGGCTGAGATGGGTTGGGATTGGACAAGGCTTCTTTTGCTGCTGAGTGCCTGAATCTGGAACAGAGCTGCAGCAGAAGGTAATTGGAGGAAGCAAAGAGGGGAGGAGGATGTTAGGAGGCAGGCTGCAGGCACTTGACAAGAGGACACATAGCAGCAAGGTGCATGGTGGGGGACAGGCAACAGAGCGGACAGGAATGGCGGGAACAAGGGGCAGGAGAGCAAGGGCCTGGTGCCTGCTCTCACCCCTCACTGCTGCTTTCCCTGCCACTTTGGTGGTGGGTAGGAATTTAAGACTACTTTCCACTAATTAGATTTTATACATGGAAAATTATAACAAATTTATAATTTTCCATGTATAGAATTTAATTATTGGGGGGATCATCTTAAATTTGAAGTTGTCTTAGCTTCCAGTAAATACAGCAGCATGCAATGCTTATAGTGTTAGTTTGTCAGAGCTACCATTCACATTACGCCACTGACTTTAATGGAAGTGAGCCAGTTCACACTAGCTGAAGATCTGGTCTAATATCACTTCAAAAATCTTTAAAAATGTAATTGTAAGGGGGAAAAATGAAATTAACAGTGCCTGGATTACGTGATTACTTTACCCTGAAAACACATGATAGATTGATTCTCAAGGTGCTGCTCTCCTGCTCTGCTATAGATAAAGCACTATTACTTTGTCATTTAAGGAATGTATTACAAGTCTGAAGTTACTAAAGCTAGTCAATAACCAGAGCTGCCTTCAATGTGTTCTCAGACCCCCACAAGCTAGTTTGTTCTTCAAGTAAAAATACGCTGGTGATGGATACTGGCAGCTGTTGTGGCACTTCATGGGATATTGGAAAACTTTGGTTGAGGCCATTATAGAATGGACAAAAAAAATAATAGAAGAAATATAACTGAGCAAGAGAAGCTGAGCTGAGCTTTTTGGCAGGTTGAATTTATCCATTTACTACAAAGTCTCAGTGATGGTTGCTTTTAAAATATGTTTTTCCTCTTCAATGTTTATAATATTTTGCTGCACCCACAGAAAAGTAAAAATAAAAGAGAATTGCTGTCCATCACATTCCTATTTATTTCTAGGCCCAAATTTTCAAATGACTAATGCAACAATTACTAGGTAAAATTCTATGATTTGGGTTATGCCAGAGACCAGATTACTTTATGATAATGGTCTCTTCTAATCCTAGAAAGAATTAGCAAGTATATCTGAATATGGAAATTTTAAAGATCTGGCCAGGTTGCCACTAAAATGGAATCAGCAGTCTAGACTTTACTGCTAAGAATACCTGAGATACCTAGGTAGCTGAGACCACGAATAGGGAGAGGGTCAAACCAAGCTTCCCCTAACCATAGTCCTCAGATTTACCGCATCCCAGTATCCTGTTTCTCTCTCTCTGGATGCACGTAAAGCAGACACTTCCCTAGGTCTAAAACAGAGTGGGGAGAAAAAGCTGGCTTAGGCCAGCCCAGCCTGGGCAAAGCTCCTCACAAAAACTGAATAGACTAAGAATTTGCCTTGCTAGACATTCTTCTGTGGCTACCTAATAGAGTCTGTCCTGTGGCTCTAGAATAATCTCTTCTTCAATGCTGAAAGTTCTAGCAAGTATTCAAAACTTATAGAATGCCAGTTTTATATTTGCCCAACTAAACTTAATTCTATTCCTTTGAGTGCCCAACTACACAGGCAGGAGTCCTGGAGAGGTGCGGGGGGAGGTGAGAAATGTGATTGCATAATGAAAGATTGAAGCATGTACATATATGTCCAAAAGGGCCACATTATGTTAGCATGAGTAACAAATCTTGAACTTTCTCATCTTTAAAGGTTTGATTTTGTAACTTATCCTCCTTTCAATGTAGCTATTTATTTCCTATAATTATTTTTTAAAAAAAGGAAAATTTTAATTAAAACTGGAACTACCCCATGTTATACATCAGCAGCAGGAATTGCTTTTCCCATCTGATTAACTTGCTTTCCATGTTATTTAAATATAATGAATATCTGTAAATGAGGATAATGATTGTAGAACACTAGCATTCACAGCTTGCAAAAATGCTATGTAGGAGCCAACTATTCTTATTAATATTATGTAAAGACTCCAGCTCCAAGAGCTGGATTAAAGAGAGTACAGAACTTTGCAGGGTACGGTATTTTTCATTATTATTATCTTTGCTTCAATATATAAAATAAATGTGCATGATAAACCAAGTGTGAAATTGCTAAGGGCAAAAGACATTAACAAATCAGCAAATCAGGTGCCTTGAGGAAGTAAGCAGGATAATGTTGCCTATCTTAAATTGCTGTTTTGTCACTGTCTGAATGTACAGTTCTGTCAAGTGCTTGGGGGAAAACTGAATGTTACACTAACTAGCTTTGGGGATATTGACTGAATACTTTCAAGTACCTTGTATGGTAGGAAGACTTCATTTGTGATGGCAAAGAAGCGCACCAGTGCACTTGTATGATATGTTCACTTGAGTCTTTCTGGGGCTTTGGGAAGGATATTATTCAAGTATACTGTGCTACATGTTTGCATGAAGTTGCCCATCATATTTATTAGTAGGCATGGTGGAAAGGAAAATATTTGGTTTAAATGCCCAACATACTGAGTTACAAACCTGGTCTGGTCATTTGTAGTTCAGCTACATACATTTTATGCTCTTTTGATTATTCCTGGCTAATTGGATCATCATCTAATTACAAGCTTCCCTTAGAGTAGCAGGAGCCAAACTTTGTGGCAGGTATGCCACAAATTAAGCCCATACTATTCCTGAGTGCAAGTCTTCTTCCCCTGCTCGATTTGTTGCTCTGCTTTCTGTCCCTTGCCCTGTGCTCTCTGCCCAAGCTGTTGCTGTGCTTTCTACCCTATCTGCTGCTGTGCTACCTGTCCCCATCCTTGTCTGCTGCATGTCACACACAGAGGCTGCCTGTGCCATTTGTGACACAGGATGACCTTACTGAATTTCTTTTCAGGTAAGTTTGTCTGTAGAATCCTAGAGCAAGACTACAATGCAAAGAAAGCAGATGGGAATATTTCTTCCCATGCTTAATGAAAAGATGAAAAGAAAATTATGTTCTTTTTCACCCTCTGACATTCTTTTCTATTTATTGATAACCCTGCCACACAATGAAATCTTTGAGTATGAGGATAGGAGAAGAGAGAGCATGGCTAAGGGTATATGCAGATATTTGTCGCACCCAGACTACAATCATGTGGCTTACTTTTAAGCCATGTGATCATAGATTAGGAGCAGCACATGCAGATGTTTGCCAGTTCTAAGAACCAGTGCTAAGAACCTGGTGTCAGTAACTCAGGGGATTGGGAGGTAGGAAGGAGGTTGCTAGCAGGTCTGTTTGTCTAGGGATGGGAGGTTAGGTGGTTAGGTGGTTAACTAACTTAGATAGGACTCATAATTTTTTTGTCAGATTTAACCTCCCTGAACATCTGCACATATCAGCATTTGACTGACCTACCTTTAGTTAGTTGGTATAAATGTAACATCTGCACATACCTAAATGAATTTATCCCTTTCAGTGTTCTCAGATATCTAGCAGAATTACTATTGGCATTTAATGTTGCTTGAAGCAATACAGCTTTATATGAAGCAATATTAGCTCGACAGAATCCCTTCAGTCACTACTACTGAGCAGCTGCCCTGGGACTCAGTACTATACTTGCTGCCAAAGACAGCCTGTTTGGGAGCTAGTGTTCCCCTGCAAATTTATTGGTAGGTGTCTCTAGGAAGCTGTAGAGTTGGTCACCCTTGAATGCTACCAGCATCTTAAATTTTGAAAGCATTTACAAAGGCAGTACTAGCTGACTAAATGGGAGAAAATTCACAACTGGCAGAGGTGGAAACAAAGGTGTGTGAGGGCTGTGTATGAATTAACAGTTAAAAACCTAAGTGTTGTATTTCTCAAGAAAGGTGGAATATGAGATTTCAGCAGAGGTTTGGCATGGCTGAGCAAACTGGGAATAGTAAAGACTGTTCAAATGTGAAAGGAGAAAAGAATCAAATATGTATATGTGAAAGTGAAATCTTGGTAAGCAATACACAGTTCACTGGAAAACCAAGCAGTGTCAATCTTTCAAAACTTGGGGAAATGGTTAGTGATGATTTGTGCCACATAAGCTGCTTGGTTTCTTCATTCTGATTAATGTGGAACTCATAAAAAATGTCCTCATTAAGATTTGCCAGTGTGGCTTTCTAGTTTCCACTTTGTCACTGCTACTGCTAAAGCAGTTAGTAGTTATAAGCGTTCTAGAAGAGAAAACCACCTCAGGTAATAAGAAACATTTCTCACTTATCCATTGTCCTCAAATTTAAGAAATTTTACTCAAGACGATGAGACATCTCATTAAAAAGCATTGTTACCAACACCTTTTTAGGAAGGTATTCCGAACTGTAATAGCTTTTCCAAGGCCAATAGAGTAATTAGGGGCACCAGTTCTAGGTGCCAAATAAGAGAGGCATCCGAATTGTCCACCACCCCTATGGAGTCCATGCCCTGGCAGCAAAAACAGTCCTTTGGCATTGCTCTTTCAGCAGCAACCAGGTGGCCCGACACCCTGCTATTGCCCTAAAAGCAACAGCTGGAGAGGGCAAACCACATAGCAGCACATTGGGTGCCACCCCAAACTTGTTTGTTATACTTTCTATCCATTGCCTTGAGATTTTAATCCTACGTCTAATGATTCAAATCAGGAGTAACTCCACTGAAGTAAATTGAATTAACTTTGTATAGATTCTATGTAAATTAAATCAATATCTAGTCCTTGATTTGTAGTAATCATAGACTGAAAGAAAATTAGGATTGGAAGGGACCTCAGGAGGTCATCTAGTCCAATCCCCTGTTTAGAGCAGTACCAGCCCCAACTAGATCACCACAGACAAGGCTTTGTCTAGCTGGATCTTAAAAAACCTCCAAGGATGAAGATTCTACAACCTCTCTGTGTAACTTGTTTCAGTGTTTTACTACCCTCCTACTGAGAGAGTTTTTCCTAATACTAACCTAGACTTCCCTTGCTGGAACTTGAAACTATTGTTCCTTGTTGTGTCATCAGTCACTACTGAGAACAGTTTGGCTCTATCCTCTTTGGAACCAACCTTCAGGTAGCTGAAGGCTGCTTTTAAATCCCCTCTCAGTCTTCTCTTCTCTAGAATAAATATGCCCAGTTCCCTTGGTCTCTCCTCAGAAGTGATGTGTCCCAGCCCCCTAACCATTTATGTTGCCCTCCACTGGATTCTCTCCAATTTGTCTACATCCCTCCTGTAGTGGGGGGCCCAAAACTGGACACAGTACTCCAGATGTGGCCTTGCCAGTGCTGAGTAGAGTGGAATAATCACATCCCTTGATCTGCTGGCAATACTCCTACTAATGCAGCCCAGTATATCATTAGCTCTCTTGGCAACAAGGGCACACTGTTGGCTCATATTCAGCTTTTTGTCCACTGTAACCCCCAGGTCCTTTTCTGCAGAGCCGCTGCTTAGCTAGTCAGCCCCCAGCCCGTACATGCATGAGATTGTTCCATCCTAAATCAGGACTTTGCACTTGTCCTTATTGAACCTCATGGACTTTCTTTCGGCCCAATCCTATAATTTGCCTAGGTCTGTCCGAGTGTGTCTTCACTAAATTTAGTGCTAGGTCACATCTACACACGCATTAATGAACTTTAAGTAATCGTGCCTATATTTGATACCTGCATTTGCCTAATTGAATGACCATTACAGACATGCATCTATACATGTGTGCACTTAACGTTCATTAAACATGACAAAACTAGGCTAATCATGCCTAAATTTGATACCTGCAAACCTTCAGACAAGGCACTAAAGTTAATGGGAAAACCTGGGCAGCCCCAGCACTAGAGTTACTACATTTGCAGGTACCAAATGTAGGAGTGATTTGTTAAAGTATAGTAACGCACATGTACACGTAACCCAGAACTACCTTCAGTGTCGGGTCTGCCCAGGCCTGCCCACTTACTTTAGCACCAAGTCTGCATCTGCAGGTATCAAATTTAAGCACGATTAGCCTAAAATAGTTTTTAATGTGCATTAAGGGCACATGTGTGTAGATGTGCACCCATAATGAGCATTAAATTAAGGTAATATGTATTAACGTGTCATGTAGACATGCCTTCTGAATACTAACCCTGCCATCCAACATATATACTATGCCCCCAGCTTGGTGTCATCTGTACACTTGCTGAGGGTGTACTCTATGCCATCTTCTAGGTCATTAATGAAATATTGAAGAAATCCTCAAAACTACACAAAATTAAGCTTCAAAACTCCAAATGTGACTCGATTCTTTGAAAACTGTATCACTTTGAGAGATTACTACAGAAAGTTTCATCACATTTTATGACTTCCCCATTTATTGGGCTCTTTTATCTTACTCAAATTTAAGGACAGTGACAGGCATAGAAAAAAACCCAAACATACTGTACCAGAAGCAGCAGTACATTATTTGGACCCAGCTCTGCAGCCTCTATATAGATTGGGTACTTCAGCGGTGTTTTTTGGCAATTTTAGCTAAAGCTGATTCAATCAGGTGTTAGCTAAAAGCACCAAAAAAGCCTCACTAAAGTGTCCAATCTTTATAGACTTTGGGAAAGTTGGGTGCAGCTAACATACTGCCTCTTCTGAGCATGTGTAAGACTGGACACTGGAGCACACTGAGTTTAAAGTGCTGGTTCCCCCCAAACATCCTTCCCCCAACCCCATGTCTGCAAGCAGCCTAAGTGCTTAAACCCCACTGAGTGATCAATGCACAGTAGGAATAGGAATACAACAGAAAAAAATCTTCATGCTAATTTACACCTGGGTCCCAGATTAAGCCTTTTCAGTAGAAGTGCTTCTGTAGTATCCACCTTTTAGTAAGACAGAACTTGCTACAGAATCTGTGGCAACGATCTTTAATAGTACTTTGATAAAATAATGTTAAGGCAATTACTCTAAACTTTTTTTCTTTTATTTAAAACTTTTCAATTAGGTGTTGATGTCTTTGTTTATTCTAACTTCCTTTCAGCATATTTCCAAAGCACAGCCAGACTTTCTTTAAGTGGCCTAGACATAGCTAGTTAATTCTGATAATGAAACAAGTAATGTATTGGTGTATGTCATTTCTTCACTGTCAAAATTGCATATCCTCATTTAAATCAAGACTCATCAAACTTACTTCAGTATTCTCAGTAGGGAGTATTGCTTACCTTGCAACACTTTAAAAGGAGACTAACTTTCAGAAAGTGCTAATTATCACTCCCTGGAAAAAAATAAGGTCACATTTCAAGGTGACTCAAGGGGCAATTAACAGCAATCTAAATTCTTATTATCTTGAGTGGCATTTTTTCTATCCATGGACAGTTTTTAAAAAATCCCCAGAAGGAACTGATATGGACTTCTGGCTTCTGGGCAATATGTGTAAAATTAGTTGGTGCTTCAGTGCAATCTTCTGTGTGCTATCAGTAGCATTACAACAATTAAAATAACATTTAACATGTCAGATGCTATCTTCCTAGAGAAGACAAGCTGGTTAAATTGCCAGACTTCTGTTCTCTGTCAAAAAGTTCTACACTGATACCTATTTATATGCAGTTTAGTGCTGAAGAATAAGAATTCAAATCTCTTTTCAACCACTTAAAGCTGTGCAAACTCACATATCCCCTTTATAGTACCACAACTGCAGAAGTAAATCTGAGAATAATGGTTACATTTTTCTCTAACTATATTATTGCCCTTTCTTGTCCCTAAGGGAGCAGTACATTGGTTTGTAAGGATCATCTGTTGGAAGCCTGGATTTGCTACCTTATTGTTAGCAAGCCAGACACTTGTGTAGCTTTTCATTATGACGGACTTTCTGGAAATGACAAAGCTGCTGTTATAACAGGCAAGCATGCCAATATCTAGTTAGGTTGATCTCTATGTCTCTTTATCTAGCAGGTTCTCTGTAGAACTGCCATTAAGAAATGGTGACAGAAACATTCAAGTATGAATTCCCTTTACTGATTCTATTTAAATTCAAATTCTCACATGTTGCACAATTCCATATTTTTTAAGAGAAGAGGATCAGAAATCTTGTTTTTAAGAGACAATACAAAGAATGCTTCAGTTTATCACAAGGGTGGGAAATTATTTTAGCTGGAGAGCCACTCAATGAGTTATGGTGAGGTGTTGAGGGCCACAAGGGTACCCCTTGACAGGCTCCCTAGCCCCTGGTCGCAGTTTTGGGACTGGAAATCCTAGCCCTAAACCTGGCCTTCACCACTGGAAATCCTTCCTCTTGCTGCTGGAAGTACTCCTTTTGGAAGGGGGTGCTGCCATCTGAACCAGAAAAAGCCCACATCATACGCTAAAAATCAAACACCTGCTATAATGCATTTTAATTTTATTACAAAAAATATTTTTGTCAGTTTTTTTGCATAGTGTGTATAGAGGTGATTGCACAATAGGTCAAAAATAAAGTCTTACTCTTGTATATTGTGGGGGAATACGGGGGGGTGGTTAGAGGTGTGTGTGTGTATATGGGGTGTGAGGGTATAGGGGTGTGGATGGATGCATGTGAGGTTTGTGAGGGGATGTGGCTGTGTGTGGCGGGGTGTAGATTGGTTGCAGGGTGTGTATATATATGTGGGAGCAGTGTGTAGGTGTGTAGGGTTTGTAGGGCATAGGGGAGGGAGGGGAGGTTTGGGATCACCTCCACACCCTACCCTATTGTGCACAGCCCCTGCTGCCAGTGGCAGTAGGAGCAGTAGGAAGGGGTCCTTGGGGTTCTCATGGCCCACACAGGCACTGCACCCAGTGGTGCACAGCTCCAGCCAACACTGCACATGGAAGCAAGAGGTGCAGCTAGGCCAACCCACTTCCATCACACGGGATTTCCTGTGGCATGGGTGCAACTCCCAGCACTCTCTTACCACCAGGGGAAGCCTTCCCTGCTCCCTCCCACCATGGACACAGGTGGTGGGAGTCCTCACCACTTTTGGTGGGGTCCTGGCAGCTGCACATGGTGGAGAAAGCACCTGGCTCCATTGCACGGGGCTTATCTTGGTGGCACATGAGTGCCAAGAGCTGCATATACACCACAGAGAGCTCCATGCAATAGAAGTGGGCCAGCTTTGTTGCCATGTGCAGCTGTGGGTGGAGATCTGCGCTGCCGGGTGGTAGCACCTGCATTGGCTAGGAGTGCCCCAGGGGCCCACTGCCTCATGCTGCTGTTGCCATTGCCATTGGCAGTGGGGGCTGTGCACCATGGCGGGGGAAGGAGTGGGTGAGGGAGTCCCCACATCCTCCCAATCCTCTCTTACACACACACTCCCACCTACCTCCACACTCTCTCCAGCCCTAGCCACATGTTCTGTGCCCCTGATCCCACCCAGCTGCATCTTTCCCTCTCCTCACCCCTATCACTTCCCTACCTGCTTCCTGGAGCAAGCACTGCAGCAGGGAGATGAGGAGGAGCCACTGGACCTGGGGAAGCCAAGCAGGTCTCCCAGGAGGTGCAGCAGTGGTAGCAGCAGCCCTGCCTGGAAGCTGCTTGCTGGCTGGGCCAGGCCTTTTCATGAATGAGGGTGGGAGTGAGGCACACAGGCTGGGTAAGGTACAATTAGTTGGTGGGCACCCACAGGTCCGATAAAATTGCCTGGCAGGCCAAATCTGGGCCATAAACTGTATTTTGCCTGCCACTGGTTTATCATTTTACCTGCACCAACAACTGCATATGCTTAAGGTGTGTGTGTGTGTGTATATATATACACATATATGTGTGTGTGTGTGTGCATATATATATACCTTACCCTTATACACACACACACACACACACACACATATATATATATAATATTTATATAATATATTAAAAATGGCTTATATTATAAAAAATGGATCAGCACCTCAAACAATAGTGCTTTAATTTTCCAGCTAGGTTTTCAGCCTTACTGTAGAAGAACATTATTTTGATCCTAGGTTAAGCATTATCAGCATGTTGATTTAGAGGAATCCTGAACAATTAATACAGTCCTTTAACTGACAGCAGTAAAGTGGAACAATTATAAGCCCCTTCAGGCATACAATTAAAAATTAATAATGAGCTAAAACCCAAATGATAAATGTGTAAAATGTGCTCAATAAACCATATATAATAGACCAAATTAAATCAATGCATATTAAATGCTGACAAATGCCCAATTAAGAGATATAGTGGTAGGCACTGTAAATCTGACACAGATCTACAGATAGCTCTGATTATACAGGACATTGATCAAACACTCAGTGATAAGCTTGAGATCAGTGCCTCAGCAACAGAGACTCAGTTTGCATCGTCAGAAGACAGCCAAAAGTTACTGCTGAGTATAGAGTTCATAACATTCATATTTCATAGTTTATAACATATAGTTCATAGTTTGTAACATTAAGTAACTGGTTCTGCAACTACTGCAACAGATACAATAGACAAACTGTGTATAAACTAGCAAAACTTTATAGTACTATTGGCTGGGTTATCAGGCAAAATGACAAAATGCAGCTCCAAAAAAGTTGCAACTCACTTCCAAAACAGTTTCTCAGAATAGTCTTTGATATAATATGTATGTTACATAAGCCATTCAAACACACACCTAAGTATGATTAAATTCTCCAATCAATACTTGGGATCACAGGAAAGTAGGGATGGAAGGGACCACATAAGGGCACCCAGTCCAACTCCCTGCTCAAGGCAACATCACCCCTGACTAAAATCATCCCAGCCTAGTCTACATCCAATCTATTCTTGAAAACTTCCAAGAACGGAGATTCCACATTTTCTCTAGGTAGCTTGTTCCACTGAGATGCTATCTCAATAGCTCCCTTCCATCAGCTCTGACCAGCAATGGCAGTGCAAGTTCCTTGTGCTGGTTTTCACTGCACCAGTAACTGGGGGGCTGGTGTGGAAAATGAGCTCCCCTACCCCAGCTTGTGTCTTGGCAGGTACAGGGCTGAGCTCCTTTTCCACCCCACTCCCACCAGAACTCCCAGTGCAGGGAAAAGCAGCACAGGGAACTCACGCTGCTACTGCTGGGAGAAAAGGACCCTCCTACAGCAGGGACCATGGTCCAGCCTCCATGAGACCCTTGCCAGCAAGCTGGGGGAGGGCCTCCCTGCAAGGGGACTCCTTTCTACCACCTGCAGCCAGCAGCAGCCAGCAGCAGCAGTGTAAGTTCCCTGCATCACTTTTTGCAGAGCTGGGACCTCTAGCTTAGGGAGGGGTTGAAAAGGAGCCCTCCTGCTAGGCTGGCCCAACCCCAGATTCCTAGTTTGGGTCTTGCTGGGGGCTGGGTCAAGCTCCCCTGTGACAGGGCATGTTCCTTTTCCACCTCTCCTACCCCAAAGTTCCTGGCATGGTGAAAAGTGGCACAGGGAACTCCTTTGGGACAGGTGATCTGACATTACAGTCTTGTTTCAATCTTCTCATAAAACTACTCATATTGGCCATTCTGAGTAGCCGAAGGATATTATACTAGGTAGAACACTGGTCTAACCTAATAGGGCAGTTCTTATATACATTCATTCTTTTATTTTCCATTATTGTCATTAAAAATAGGTCTAACATTTTTAATATTGAGCTCCTATGTATGGAGTTGGATGGTTAAATTCAGTCACTCAAGCTTGAAAATTTTAGTGCTTGGTTACATTAATCAGGCATCTTCCCCTCCCCTCCCCACTGCCCACCACTGCTTAATCTAAATGTATACATAGAAGCCAATTTTTTTTTTGTAGAAGTTAAAAGAAACAACAGCATCCTTAGAAAAAGTCCTCAAGTCGGACATAAAAATCAGAATTCATAAAAAAATTAGATACACCCAGCTGTCCGCTGGATTTTTAAAAACAACATATGTAACAATACTTTCTTAGTTTTCTGTGTAGCTACATACCAGATACTCACTTTTCCTTCTGTTGTTTTGGACTAGATCTTGCAGTATGTAGCGGTCAACATCATTACAAAAAAAAAAAAAATCACCCTTTGCCAAAAGGTAGCATACAATTATCAGAGAGATTCCCTGTTTTTTGTGAGGGAAACTATATAGAAGTTCATGTCCCGTTGTTTAAAGGCTGCCAAATGAGAATTTTACAACCTATTCCCTATGAAAATGACCTGTTGTGTAGGTCTCAATTTTTACTGCATGTCCATAAACTGAATTCTTTCCTGCTATAACTCTGTCTTCCCAGACTCTAAATTATACTCATGCTGACTGACACTGATTTACTAGCATATAATTTACACCACCATTTATGTCACTAAATTTGGCACAAAGTTTCTCCAAGCAGCAACATGCTGTGCTACAGATAGATTTGTGGGGCCTGACCAGATGGTAAAATTCTGTTTTGCAATTATACTGACAAAAATTGGGAATATTAGAAGTTCAATTCTCTCTTGCTTTCATCATCATAAAAGGCACATTTAAAAGATAGACTTACCATTTTATTGTATCCCATAGTGGTTTGCTGCTTTAAATCTCTCTAGTTATGGTTAAAGTGTAATCTTTATGCTCGGTTTTATATCGATAATATCAATCTTGATTTATGAGAGTGTCCCTGGGTTGCTGTTGCAAAAAATAATACAAGATAAAAAATATGTATGAAAGATTCAAAACCTAATAATTCTCTTATAAAACTTTACACATATGTAATTTCACTGATGTCAGTGACATTGTTTCTAATGAAAGTTGTTTGATATTTATTCAAATTTCAAGAAAATTTAAAAATAAAAAATGATTAGAAAACAAACCAAAATACTTTTTTTTTTACCTAACTTGTTCAACTGCTGCTTAGAACTAAATCAAAAGGAAATGAAGGTTTCCTCTTAGTTATTCTTTAACATTTGGAGTCTACGGACGTAAAAATGTGTAGTTTGAATAATTAAGAGTAGGATATCCAAGATTATTTCAAAAACAAAAAACAATAAACTTGCTAGTGCATGTCTTTCACTGTAGGTTTAGGTGAAAAAGCACTGACAAAAAAAATCACTGGACTCATTAAGATATGATAAAATGTCAATATTAACAATTTTTACAACAGGACAAAATATGTGTAATACCCCAATAGACATAACTCTCTCTCTTGCTATACGTATATGAATATGTGAACTTTGCTCCTGATCTTATTGAAGGCATGAAGAAGTCTATTGATGGTGTTATTAGAGTAGTCTTGGACCCTTTTTAGCATCACTGCAGCAAGCTCTAAATGATACATAAAACAGAAAAATCCCCACTTGTCCAGTGCTCACAGTTCATATACAAAGTCAGACATTGCTTTGCAATCCCTGCTGTGCTGGACTAATTGCTGTAATATTCGTTTTCAACACAGATGAAAAATACCCACCAGGCACAGAGGTCACAAAGCAGGGGGGAATAAAAAAAGCAGACTACTAATCAAGTTTCACATTTAGGATATTTTTCCTTGAAATATCCCCTACACACTCACACACTTTTCTCTTCTCTACAGAAGCCCTTATAGTCAGCAAGTTTCTACAGCTGCATGCATTACTACAGAGATTTCTTTTCCATGCACACTCAAAAACCTTCCTCAGTCCCTTCAAACTAATAAGCATAGATCTTCTAAACAAGACCGTTTAAAAAAAAAACATTTTATAAAGCCCAGTTCTTTTCACCTGTTTCTCCAGTGAATCACAGAGGCACTGGATTGGTTCGCATATTGGTGGAAGCAAATTAAATATGGCTGAAGATTGCTGTCAGGATCCCAGCCATATCAGAATACGGAGCAGAACTGACAAAACAACAGAAGCACCAGCATTCTCTCTTTCATCATCACCTGTGCCATTTCTCTAAGGTTAGTTACATAATTGATCATTAGAGAGGCAGATAGCAAAATATACATCCCACAATAATACTAGTGGAAAAATAGAAAAAAAGTGTTTTATAAAAATGTTCAGATTCCAAGATCTCTGCTTGTAAGATGACCATGTTTCCCTAACAACAACAATAACAAAACAACAACAACAATAAATGATTTTGTGAATACATTTTGGGATCACAGAATACTCATACAAAAGACAAAAGCACATATTCTTGCAACGTGTGCTGGACACTAACATGGGCATTGTTCTCTGAGTCCAGAATTTTTTCAGCAAATTAATATTCTGAATTTACCAGGAAAGACTGAACAAGTGCCATTATTATGCACTTTGAGCAAAAGTACAACATGGGCAGGGCACTGATATCAATGCCTGTGGATGGATTGTACACAATATTTCCTGTTTTTCTCAGGATGCATCTACAGGATATGCTTTACATTAGACTAATCTAAAGCACATTAAAGCATCAACATCTTGATCAACATCAAGATTGCACAAGACTTACTGCACAGAACATTAGACTGATGCTGTTTGCCAGTACCAACAAATAAAGGTACTAGACTAACAGTGCACTAGCTACTGTGAAGAAGCACATGTGTAGATAGCAATTGGGAACAATTTGCTCCCTGTAAGTCTAGGCAGCAAGGGGCCACAGGGAGCAGGGCTCTGTCATCACTCAGCCAGCCCCCAGGTCCCCACGGGAGTCAGGAGCTGAGCAGCACCAGGACGGGGGAGTTCTCTGTCCCTGGTCCTGGTGCTGTTCAGCTCCTATCTCCCCGTAGAACAGGCAGGGTGTGGGCAGTAACAGGACTGAGGGATAGAAAACTCCCCCGTTCCTTCAGTCCTACCACTACCCATGCAGTGCACACCCCAGTCACCTCTCATTCCCTACCCATGCCTGGCAGGAGCTGGAAGCTGAGTAGCGGGACTGAGGGAAGACATGGGACACAAAACAGCAGTGGGACCAGGACAGGAAGCAGTGAAGTAATGTCTGATATTGCATGTGAACTCTGCACCAGGCAACTGGGGATTTTTTGTTTGTTTCACGTGTAATTTAGAGCTTGCTGCAGCAATGACAAAAAGGTTCCACATCTACTCTAATCACATCAGAAATAATGTTCCTCATGACCTCAATAAGATTGGGTGGGGGTGGGGAAGAGGGGGGAGAGAGGAAATGCCCTATTGCCAACACTGCATTCTCACTGGAAATGGGACAAAAGTGGTCATATGAATGCATCAACTGACAACTGTTTAAAACAGGATTGTCCCAGTGAAAATGGGATGTATAGTCATGTTACCTAACCTACTCCTACATAGATATTAGTTAAAAACAAGCCAGGAACTGTTCCCTTGCCACATACAGTGACCCTGACATATCAATACATCTATCTGTTTTGGACCCTGGAAGAAAAGATTTTTTAAGATTTCTTAAGACTTCTTAGGCTAGCTTTTATTGGGATAAAGTTAAACAAACTTTCAAATGCAGGATGTTCTTCATGGGGTCTCTGATCACAGGAAGCCAGAAACAGCCAGATATAATCCTAGAGTAATTTAGATCACTATAAAAATACTGTAAAGTTGCACCTGTAGTAATGTGTTCCAGGTCCAGGCCCTGAAGGCACAATGGGCAAAATCTTCTCCTGGCATAATTCCACTGACTGCAGTACAGCTGAGTCAGCTGGGCTGAGGTTTCTCTGTTATAAAGTAACAGTAACTGTTTTCCATAATGTTTTTAAAGATTTAAAAAAGCTCTGGGCCAAAGACACAATACTAATGTATGTGTACCTGGTTAGGGAATTTGTAAGGCCTCTATAAGGTGATTTATGTAATTAACTGATTAACTGCACAATCACTTTTCAACCCGGCACTGGGGTGCTTACATGTGTAAAAATGCCCTTAGTATCTAAGCACCTGCAGTCATTAAGCACTAAGCCATTTTTAAGAAGCAGGCTGTAGCAACAGGTTGTGCAGGGATATTTGTAAGGAATATCATAGTTTATGTTTCTAAAGTACTATACGGTACTAATTCTTATATGATAACTGAATACTATGATAGTGATGGTACATTAGCTATTCAGAGATAAAAGGAAAGATATTCCTAGATGTAAATTCTAGTTGCCTAAATTATTAATATTCATCTCAGTCCCTAGAAAATTTGCAATCTCTTTTAACTTTTGTCAGAATTTCTGCGACACAATTAAGTGATCAGAATATATTGTCACAGAGCAAAATGCTCTACAGACTGAACTTTCACCTATGTTACTTAATGTAGGTGCCAAGCTCTCAAAAGTAAAAGTTTGCTATGGTGCGTGGTGTCTGTGCCCTAGAAGTAACTCTTCCTAGTAACAAAAGGTGTCTTTAGAAAATTGAAAAGCCATATATATCTAGAACACTTGAATCATCATCTTCAGAACTGAATTTCAAACGGACTGAGATCTTTCTCTCTCTCTTTCTCATTTGAAGCAGAAGGCAGGGCAGGGTGGTACATTAGAGACTAAGGCCCCATCTACATGTTACAGGCATTGCACAATTAACTGGTTAGTTAGTACTGTGCAATTAACTGATTAATTTCACAATTACCTGGAGATTAGCTACATGTGCAAAGTAGCTATCACACAATAAAAAAACTGCAACCAGCTATAAAGTTAGACCTCAAAACTTTGTACTAAATTTACAGCTGGTTGCTGCTGAGCTTCTCCCCTGCTGCTAGGAGGCCCATCTGCTGATGTAGCTTCCATCCGTTGGGGTATGCCATGCAGAGTGAGAAACCCTTGAGCCCTAGGAATCATGGTTGCTATAATGCCCCTGCCCTGGGGGAAGGAAAACCCCTGGGCCCAGAGGTTTGTCACAATCATCTGGCCCCAGGGGTTTCCTACACCTTGAAAGGGGGGCAGGGAATGTCACCCTACCATGATCCTCTGACCTCAGGAGTTTCTCTCACTCCTGGGATAGGAGGACCACTGCAGAGAAGATCCTCCAGCCCCAGGAGTGGCATGGGTTGCCCCCACAGCTGGGAGCCCCTCAGCTAGGGTGCATGGTGCCTCCCAGCCACAGATGCCTGCTTCTTGGCAGTGCAGGGGGAGCCCAGGATCAGACTCCCCTAGCACCAACAACAAGATGTGATGGGAAATAATGCACAATCCCTCAGTCATGCCTTCAGCCATGCAGGTGGGCATGGCAGGAGGTGAGATTGTGTGAATCACACATTAGATCCCATTGCACCTTTACCAGCATGTTTGGGGAGCCCTAATTGGTTCACAGAGGCATGAGCTTTCTTAGGCAATAGCCTACTTAGCCAATGCTAAAAAAGTATCTTTTGCATCTTTTAGATTCAATACCTTTCATTATCTTGATAGAAAAGGATACATCTAATATTGTTAAGCTTGTGAATGAAAAAAGGAGAACCCAAATGAACTTACCACAGGGGGAGATGAGATGGCTGGAAAAGATACTGTGGTACTAAGGGAGAGGAGGAGGCCAAGAGAGCTGTGCTTCCAAAGCAGCTGTTTGGTGCAGCTGGAGTGGCCTCAGAGTTGTAGTAGAGGCTTATTTCTGGGTCTGAAGGAGCCAAAAGGAAAAGTGCTGGAGTTGAGAAGGGGAGAGCTGAGCCCTGAGCCCCTGGACATGGGGTGGGAGACTCTGGGCCCGTGAGAGATGGCTGTGGGCTGGCAGGAGAGTTTGGGAGAGGTCTGGTGAGCCAGGAGATGTTGGTTCTGGTGGTGCTGTAAAAAAAGTGGCACAAGTGATGTGAAAGTCCCGCCAAAGACAAGCCAACTGTGGGAGTGCTTCAAACCAGGTTTTTGGGTTTTTTTTTTTTCCTTTCTTATCCATTTATTGAGTTCCCCATAGGAGACCAAAGTGGGTCAGCACGAGTGACATCCAGGCAGGCTGGGCCCGACCCCAGAACAATCATCTGAGAAAAAGTGAAAGTCCATTTGGCAATGGGCAAATATATAGACAAGGGTGGCACACGCAACACAGGTGCAGTGTCCAGGAAAGGCCCTGATTGAGGTCTGCTGAACAGACTGGAGAGCATCTAGTCAAGAGCTGACAGATGTCAGTCTCAAGGCACCAAAAGCCCAGATGGAGTTCTATTTTTGGTATTAATTCTCAGAAGGTGCCCCCTCCCCCCCTGCAAGAAGGGAGAGGTGCCCTGCCCCCTTTGGCCTGAGATGACGAGACTTACCTGGGCTAAAAGAAAGTCCTAGAATTCTTTAGTTAGTTTTGTTGATTCATCCTTTTGGGATGCTCACGAGCCTGTAAAAAGGTAAAGAGCAAAGACAAGGTGCCTTTTAAGATCTAAGGGTGTTGGTGGCATAACATCAGTGGCAGTAGAATGGGGTGTAGGAGAGTCTGGAGTCCCAGAAGAAGTCTCTATCCAGACACTCCCACTGTCTGCTGCAGAATGA
Source organism: Caiman crocodilus (assembly GCA_030014935.1). NCBI lineage: Eukaryota > Metazoa > Chordata > Crocodylia > Alligatoridae > Caiman > Caiman crocodilus. Next base: position 40,669,250 of record JAGPOW010001918.1, on the reverse strand, counting down.
GACATCTCCTAATCTGAAACGTTGAACATCAATATGTGGCAGGTGAGAGTTGGGTAATTCCACAGCGAGTTGAAGGCAAGTAAAAGCATCACCAATAGTCTAGTCCAGGCAGGTACCTATCCACTGAGTCCCTCAGCCTCAGCCACTGCCACACTGACAAAGCTCTATGAGCAAAAATTGCTTTCCTAGGAGTATTTTTTAAGATTGTTATGTATCCATTTTTCCCTTTCCCATTTCTAGTGTATCTATCATTTAAAAATGTTTATGAAAATTAGGAATTGAAAAATATCAATAAATTTACTTTTTAAAATAACTATGGACTACAACAATAAGCCTTGTAAACTATAGAAAAATACAAAAAACACATATTATAAATTTACAATGATTTGTTTTTGATTTTCCCCTAGCTGATGACTTTAAAAAAAACCTATCTCAATGTTTGGGTCAGCTGAGTTTGAAAATGCCATTTTCTGCAAATTCCAATATCATCATGTTTTTATTAGCTGTTCTTCTAATCCCTTACAAGTTTTTTGTTCTTGTAACAAAAAAAGAAACAACATTTTCCTTTTAGGAAAAAAAGCTTCAAAGATATAAACAACTCTACATAATCTCTAGAGAAAAGTCCTTTGTAACTGGACTTAGGGATGAAAGTCCTTAGTAGTGACTTGAACGCTAATAGCCTTAAAAAAAGAGTAAGTAAGTCAATAAAATAAAGAACACTCCAAGTACTTGAAAACTATGGAACCCATAGTATCAAGTACAAGAGGCCTTACACTTCATAGATTATTTCACAAATTAAAAAAAGAAATGATACATTAATATTAATATAACAGCACATACAAACATTTGAATAAAAGAAAATTCAGTGTCAAATCTTACCCCTAAGGTGTTAACCTTTTCCTTAAAACAAATTCAAGTTTGGCTTAATGTATAATAAGCATTTATCTAGTAACTGATACCAAAACTAGATGTCACCATTCAGTGATTCTCAACAAGGTCAATCTAAATGCTGATTCTTAAAGGAATGAAGTCCTTTTCTGTCTTTTTACCAGCATATACCATGTAAGCTACATAGTATGTCTGTGGTAATATTTGTCCAACACTTTCACTTCTCTCTGTAACAATTAGGTTCTCATTTCCCAGATCCGATTTGTTTTTTATAGTTACTAACAGAACTGAACACATACTGAGCAATTTTGGCAGCTTGTCTATGTGAATTTAGATTACAGTAGTAATAAATATAAGGTTTATTGCTGAAAAGTTTTTTTTCTTTATAAAGAAACTAACAAGTCCCTACTGTTCTCACTGGAAAACCTGTCCCCTAGAATTTACAGGCAGCAAAACAGCACTGTAAGTAAAACAGAGCATGTAAACAAACTCATGAAATTAGCTGTATTTTTCCTCAGGGGAGTGTCCTACTGGTTTTTTTGGTAAGAAAAAAGTGGACCTTACTTTGTATTAAGCAGGTTCTTAAAATCTTATTTCCTTCCATCTCAGCCAACTCCTGTCCAAACTTAGTCTTTATTCCATGGTCATCAGCATAATCTCAGCAGACTTTAGGCAGCAAGTCCTTTCTGACCCCTCTCTAAGGTCTGGGGAGGAGAAGATTGGTCATTGTGCACAGTTGATTGTTGCACAGAACCACATGGAGTATTTAAATGAACTAAAGGACACCAGAAAGAGCAAATAGCTATTCCTTAGCTATCAAGAGACCAGCTTTAGTGACTGGAACAACAGCTGCAAAATAAATGCATCTTTTCAGCCTGCTTCTGCCATATAGCTTCTCCTGAGCTAGGGTAGGGAAGGTGAGTGATGGCTAGTTTTACTGTTCCTCATCCTATAAGAAAACCATGTAAAACCTATTTCTCTATGCTTGTACACATAATGAAAATGTCTCCTGTATGGCTTAATGGCATCATACATTACATATGTGTCAGTTTTGGGGTTTTTTGATGAGTTTGCAAACTAAGCTACATTCAGATGTAGTTCAGCTTGTAATGATGTGTTGCAACTGTCAGCTCACCCCATGGCTGCAGAAAAAAGGATTGGGCTCTGCACTGCTTCTGCTTTCAGGAGGTGCCTGTTGAAGGCTGAAGTGGTGAGGAACCTAATGCTTTTTTTTATTATTATTTTTTTAAGGGGAGTCTGCTTGCCTTTGCTGCAGCTGGTTGGGGGGGGAGCTGCTGGTGTGCAAAGCAGCCCTTGAGCTGTAGGGGGCCCTGGTCCTTCCCTCTACAGCAGTGGCACCTCTTGGGCAGGTTGCTAGTGGGCTGGGTGCTGCCCCAGCTCAGAGGCAGCAACTTACCTCATCCAATAGTTTCCCAAGCCTACCCACTGGAAACTTGAGTGCTGCTCTCTGGGAGGCCTTGGGGAACAGTTAGATCAGGCCAGGTGCTGCCTCTGAGCTGGGGTAGCACCCAGTCCAGTAGCAGCTTACCTGGGAAGCCTTGGGGTACACCACCACCATGGAGAGAAGCAGACCTGATCTGGTACATGTGGTCTGTTAAAAGCTACTAGACTCAGTCCATTTGGGCAAGATACGCAGGAGAAAATTTCAAGATCCCAAAAGGTTTAGATGTCTAGCTGCTCTGCATCATCAATACTGAGGCACTGGTTAGCATGCTCAGAAGCAAATATTAGGTACCAAAAATATTTATTGATGCCTACAAACTGTTGGATTCTCCAGCATTAGGCAGCCATGTGGTGAGCTAATTTTAGACTTACACACCTCAGTCTTTTTGCATCACTTAAAACACACATCCTATTTTTTTATACTGACTAAAATTACAGAGAAGATCTGATTTGCAATGTAGGGGAAAGATGCATAAAACTACCAGTAGCCAGCTAAGCTACTTACAGATGTGGGGACAAAAATTGTGCTTTAATGGAAGAAGCAGGGCATTAGTTTGACCTGGCTCTGCAGCATCTGTATAGACCAGGTGTCTCAGACTAGATCAAAGTACCATAAAAGCCCCACTAAAGTACCTCATCTATACAGATGCTGTAGAGTCAGGTTGAACTAATGTGCTGTCTCTTCCAGGCATGCACTAGGTTTGGCATGGGAGCATGCTTAATTTAAAAAGTAAAGTGTGGATTGTTATTTTTTCACATCTGCAAACAGCCCTAGTGAATGGCCCAAGCCTGTTGGTAGGGCCCAGAAGACCTACATTTATCTTCTATAATTAGTATTAAAATAAAAGAAAAAAAGAACAGTAGATTAGAAAGGATATAGAATTTTCACTGAATTTCTGCGTTAGAAGAAAAATTCTGGGCAGAGCTAGAAGCTGACAAAGATAAAAGCATGAAGAGGGAACAGAAAATGTTCAAAGATTAATTTTATGTCAAGGATGATGTGTGACATGAAGTAGTATGGGGCAATAGAGGAAGAAAGAAGATATACAAAAAACAATTCAGGTAACAAAGATATCTAGGTGATATAATGGATCTGCTTCCAAGTAAAACCATATATTTGTTCAGTTATTTTAAGTGGACTTTAATTGAAAAAAAACCCCATGCTTTTAAATAAAATCAAAGATAAAAAATGATGAAGGTTTATAAAGAGAAAAATATGAAGTATTTAAGAGGAGGCGGTCACTAAAGGAAAGCTTTAGATATATGGAAGACATTTTCTCTCTGCTCTATTGATGGAAGAGATATTGTGAAAAAATAAAATATTTCAATCTTTACAATGGAGGAGAATAGCTGTCAAAAAACAGCAAATGCAAGGACCCCTAAAGTACTTTATTGGTTTGTTTTCTTCTCCTGGAGTTAAGATTCCTATCTCTAGGGTTTTTCTGTTGCTGTGGAAATGTGAAGTATGATAATAGCCTCCTTTTTTTCCTAGAGTGTCTTTTATGATATGATAATTGAATTTATTATAGTCCTGGTCCTAGAATCTGAAAGCAATTATGATTTTATGGACTGCTTATATTACTCAACAGTCACACAAATATATATTTATCTCATTAGTTTTATTAAATGCACAACACAGAACATGCTTCTGTGTATATCAACCCAAAGTAATAAAGATAAAATTTTTGTCCCTCTCAAAGTGAAAAGAGTTCTTCAAAAAGCAACCACTTCCATAGCTTCAAGAAAAAGAGGATGGCCCCTCAACTAGCTGTATTGTTTTGGGCTCTGTTTAATTAACAGAGGGAATGTCTACACATGTCTACATGTGCATTTAAGCATGACTAAATTTAATGTGCATTAAGCTAATGTACATTAATTGATTTTGGCACTAAAGTTGGTGACAAGTCCCTGCAGCCCTGCCATGTCCCCCTAGTGACCAGGCAGACCTGACACTAAAGTTACTGCTGGATCACGTCTACACATGTGTTAATGCACTTTAGCTAATCACACCTATATTCGATACTCACATTTGAAGGTATTAAATTCAGGCATGATAGCCTAATTTCACCATTTTTAATGCACATTTCAGTGCATACAAAAAGGAGGAGCTTAAGATGAAAATCCAGATCAGAACTTGGCCTCTCATTTCAGTTGTGCTCAGGAACATGTCTGGGTCCTAAATTACTATTCATTAAATAGTTCAGAAGGAAGATATAGGTTGACATGGGTCATGGCCGCATCTGATTCTTGGTAAATAGTAACCATGACAGAGTGCTGTTTCAGTGTTTCTCAGGGTGTAGATTTTTACTTGGCATGGATAATTGGTGAAATGGAAGCATATTCATCTTCAGTGTGCTATATTTTCCTGAATGTGGTTCTTGAGCTGTAGGAGATACCTACAGTGGTCTGTTCTGGAGTGGTGAATTACCCTTTGTAATATGAGGGTATTTCGTCAGTATTTTTTCCTATCAGTCAGCCTGAACTGTGACATTAACCCCATTAACTGTGACATTCCCCTTGGACTTTCTTTTATAACTTAGCAAAGTTTATGATAGGTTAAATAATCTGTGTAGGCATTTCTTCAATCATCGCCATGATATCTAAGTACTTGAGGATTACAGAGTCCTTGCTTGCACGACATATGTTGCCTTCCCTTTATGTGATAGTAATAGTTAGCCTGACTAGTGATTTTATTTTCACTGTTGGGTTCAATACCTCTGATATCCTGGATTTCTCTCTAATTTACTAGTGAGCTGTCTGAAGAGCAGATAAATTACTTAAATTATAGGAGTAAGTTTGTTTTCTGCATGCACATTGATCTTGCCATTCCAAATAAGATTTGGCACACACTTAAGGAGTAAGAGAGAAAAGTAAGATGTGAGCTATTCTTATTTCACAGACAAATAATCATAATGGTAATATATCTTATGCTCAGATTGTTATATTAATATTGATCACTCCCTATAAATAACCATTCATAATGTTCCTCTGATTTATTATTTTATATTACTGTTGTGGATAAAGGAACATTTTTCACTGATGGACAATAGAATAAATGATTGATACCTATAAGGCCTTAACTTCAGCCAGGGCTTTTGTTTATAATGTGATAAAGTCTGCATACATGCATTCAAATAATCTGGGGGAATTCTACCAGGTTTTTTTTTCTGGTATGTGACAAAAGGAGCCAACTCCCAGGCCCAGTCATGAGACTAGCCCACTCCTTTGTCATTGGGCAAACCGCCCACCTTGTTCACCTACCATACCTTGTTGCAATTTGTACTAGATGTTAAATAAGTGGGAGGCTGCCCTTGAACTACCCTGATGACAAGGGCCAAAACGTACATGCTCTGACCACTCCTTCATGTGTCCCATGCCTCTCAGCTATTTCTAGGCCTAGCACTCAGCCACCCTTCTAGTGCACACACCAGGCCTTCCATATCTGACCTAGCCCCCGACCTCCAACTTGGGGCACACACCAGGCTTTCACATATGTGGCCTAACACCCAGCCTCCAGTTGGGTGGCACACTCTGGGCCTTGACAACTGTCTCCTCTTCCCTGGGACCTCACAGCTGCACCCCACAACACTCTGCCTTCCTACTTGGGGTGCTTAACTGCCTCCTCCTCTCCAGGGCCAAAACTGCCTGCTGAGGGTATGGAGTCAAACACTCCCAGAGGCTCAGATGCTGCCTCAATTAGCTTGCCTGGCCCACCTCTCTGCCTTCCCTTCCGGGCATGGGGTCAAACATCCCTGTAGACTCAGGTGCCCTCTTCAGAGTACCTGGTCCATTGCACACATTAACACACGTTAATCAAGGTGTGGGCAGGTTAATCAAGGTTAATCAAGGTGGGGGCAGGGGTTTAGGTGCCCCAACCCATCTTACACCAGGGAGGTCCTCGGTCCTGGCATTTGAGTGGTACTGCCCCACCACAGGCAGGACTACCAGGCCTCTCTATCCTGGCAGGGTACAGTTTCAGGTCACGTCCAGGACCAAAGAGGTCTCCTCCTTCCCCATAGCCTCACCCTTACCTCCGTGATGTTTCTGGAGCAGAAGCATTGCCATGTTACTCCCAGGGCTGCTGATCACAAACTGCTTCCCTTAGCCAGGAGCACTGGACTCTAAAATGACTGCCCTCATTAGCTACCTGGCAGCTCCCCGCTCCACCCCTTAAAATGAAAGAACACTAAAGCTGCTCAATCACATGATAGAAACACTTACTCAGAGACACATGTACAGACATTCAAATGCTGGGCCCTGAAGAATGGAGATCTTGTAGTGTTGACTCTGTGCAGGTGCGGTGTGGGGTGGGGTGGGGAAAATGGTCTGTGCATTCATCTTGGCATGCTCTGTAGGCTCTCTTAGTTCATAGATTCATAGATGCTAGGGGTGGAAGAGACTTCAGTGGATCCCCTGCCAGCAGCAGGAAAAAGTGCTGGGGTCACATGACCAGCACTGGACATGACCAGCACATGACAAGCCCAGGTGCTTGTCCAGTCTCTTCTTGAAGACTCCCAAGGTAGGGGAAAGCACCACCTCCCTTGGAAGCCCATTGCAGATTCTGGCAACCCTAATCATGAAGAAGTTCTTTCTGATGTCCAACCTAAATCTACTGTCTATCAGCTTGTAGCCATTTTTTCTGGTTATTCCAGGGGTACTCTGTTAAACAGAGCATCTCTTATTCCCTGCTACCCACCCCCACAGTGAATTAGTATACTACCACAAGAACCCCTCTCAGCCTTCTCTTACAGAGACTGAAAAGGTCTAGGTCCATCAGCCTTTTCTGATAAGGCCTTCCCTGCAGGCCACTAACCATATGAGTGGACATCCTCTGGACCCTCTCAAAGTTGTCCATGTCCTTCTTGATTTGTAGCACCCAGAACTGGACACAATACTCTAGCTGTGGCCTGATCAGTGCTGCATAGAAGAGGAGAGTCACCTCCCTGGACCTGTTCATGATGCACCTACTAATGCATGACAAAGTGCAGTTAGCTCTGCTAAATACTTCATCACACTGATGACTCATATTAATCTTGGAGTCAACAACAACTCCAAAATCTCTTTCTGATGCTGTGCTGCTGAGAAGGTCAGCCCCAGCCTATAGGTGTGCTGGTGTTTCCCTTTCTCTAGATACAACACCTTGCACTTGTCCTTGTTGAACTGCATCCTATTGTTCTCTGCCCACTTCTCAAACCTGTCCAGGTCTGCCTGGATTCAATTTCTTCCCATCAGTGTGTTTGCTTCACCACATAGTTTGGTGTCATTTGCAAATTTGGACAGAGTGCTTTCCACACCTTCATCCATGTCGCTGATGAAGATACCTGCCCAAGGACCGAGAGTTGGGGGAACCCCACTTCTCACATCTTTCAAGGTTGCTATAGACCTGTTCACCACCACTCTCTGGGTATGACCCTTAAGCCAATATAGCACCCACATGACTGTGTACTATGGCACAGCTATTCATTTTGTTTATAAGAATATGATGGGATACCCTGTTGAAGGCCTCTTAAAGTCTAAGTACATGACATCTACCTTGACTCCTGCATCTAAGCATTTAGTGACCTGGTCATAGAAAGAAACAAGGTTAGTCAGACAGGATCTACTTTCTATGAACCTGTGCTGGTTGCCCTTCAGCATTATATTACCCTCTGGACTCCAACAAATGTGATCCTTGATAATTTTTTCAAGTATTTCCCAAGGATAGAGGTGAGACTAACTGATCTATAGTTACCCAGATCCTCCTTCCTCCCTTTCTTGAAAATAGGGACCACATTGGCCCTTTTCCAGTCCTCTGGAACCTCACCTGAGCACCATGAGTACACAAATAGTCATGCCAATGGCTCTGCTATGACACTGGCTAATTCTTTCAGCAACCTTGGATGGAGCTCATCTGGTCCCACTGATTTAAACACATCCAGTCACCTCCAATTGTCTCTTTACTAGGTCAGCACTGACAGTTGGTGGGCTGGTGTTTCTCCTGCTTCTGTCCGTAATGCATTGGGGAGATTTGTCTAGATCCAAGTTCAAGAATACAGAGGTGAAAAACTCATTGAAGAACTCTACTTTGTCCCTCCTATCTGTCACCAATTGTCCTTGTCTGTCCTGTAGGGGTCATAAGCTGTCCTGCGCCTTCTTTTTGCTCCCTATGTACCTGAAGGACCTTTTGTTGCCCTTAATTTTTGTCACCAGCCTGCGTTCTAATGCTGCTTTGGCCTTCCTCACTGATTCCCTGCAAGTGCGAACCAAGGAGGTATAGTCCTCCTTGGTAGCAACCCCCTACTTCCACAGCCTATATGCACCTTTTTTTGCCTTTAGGCTTTCTTGGATTTTTCTGTTTAGCCAGGAGGGTTTCTTGGCCCCTTTGCTCCCTTTTCTATGCAGTGGGATTGCCTCCTTCTGCACCCAAAGGATTGCTTCCTTGAGGAATGACCACCCTTCCTGTATCCGCATTTTGTCAATGCTCTGGATCTTTAATGCCCCACTAACTAATCTCCCAAGTACACTGAAGTCAGCTTTTCTGAAGTCTATCACTTCTGCCCTGCTGGTTACTTTCCCCACCCTTCATCAATAGTGAATTCAATCAATTGATGGTCACTATACCCTAGGTTGCCTTGTATCTGAACATCCCCTACCAGGTCATCCCCCATAGCCAGCACCAAGTCTAGCAAGAATTCCCCCTAGTGGGATCATATACCTCCTGAGTTAAGTGGAGGTCCTGTATGCAGGTTAAGAATCTACATGAGTGATTAGTTCTGTCTGACTGATCCTCCCAGCAGATTTCAGGGTAGTTTAGGTCACCCATGACAACCATATCTCTTGACTATATGGCCTCTGAGAGATGCCCAGAGAATTCCAGGTCTAGCTCATCCTCCTGGTGTGGTGGTTTATAGTAGACCCCCACTACCAAGTCTCTTTCCCCTTGACCCCCTTGTATCCTAATCCACAGTACCTCAGTTTGGTCCTCCTCTGATCCCATCTTGATTATAAAAGATGTATATTGCTTTCTATGTTAAGGAGAGAGCACACCTCACACCTTTTTCCCCACTCTATCCTGTCTGTGCAACCTATAACCTTCAATGCTCACCATCCACTTGTGAGTAGGGTCTCACCAAGCTTCAGTTAGTTCAACCAGGGCAAAATTGTTGCTTGCAAGCAGGAATGCAAGTTCCTCCTGTTTGTTCCCCATGCTTCTAGCATTAGTGTAGAGACATTTAAAGCCCCCAATGGGTGCCCCTGCACCCCCTCCCCATCCTGATGTCTGTCGGGCCCCTTAGTGCTTACCTGGGGTGATCCAACACATGGCTCATGGTTCTCTGAATCTAGGTCCTCATTATCCACTTCATCCCTGTCCCCTGATAAACCTAATTTAAAGCTCTTCAGAGGAGATCACCAAACCTGTAAGAGAACAAACTCTTACCTTTACAAGAAAGATGAAGACCATGTCATCCCAGGATAACTGTCTCTCGGAAGTGCAGATCATGGTTGTAGAAGCCAAAATCCATACGATGGCACAAACTCCAGAACTGTAGGTTGACTTCTCTGATGCAGGCATCTTGGTGTTGACAGTGACCAATGACTGTGAGGATCAGTGAGAAGACCACCTGTTCCCCCAACTTCCTAAGCCTGGCCCCCAGAGCCTTGTAGTCACTAGCGATATGGTCTGGACTACTCCTGGCCACATCATTCATATCTACATGGATAAGGACCATGGGATAGTAATTGGAGGGCTGGATGAGGTCATGAATCCTTGCAGTGATGTCTCAGATTCCGGCACCAGGCAGGCAGCAAACCTAAATAGGCCCCTCTGTGCTTCTCAGGAGGGAGTCACCAACCACTGTGACCCAGGGTCTCTTCTTCTGGTTGCCTGGTTGTCACTCAGACTGCATTGTTGTTGCAGTTGTGTCTTCCACTGCAACTTCCTCTGCTGCATCATCCTTCAGTGCTTCCAAGACTTCATATCTGTTCCCCAGTTGCATTGAGGAAGCAGTCACAGCCACATGCTGTCTGGCTCTGGAGGTGAACGTCTTCCATTCAGCTGCTCTGGGACCCTCCCATGTTGTTTCTGTGCTAGGTGTCTGGTCCTGCAGAGAATGAAAGTACCCATCAATTTCACCCTCTTCAGCCCTGGTCCCCCACAGCCTGCTCACCCCAGCCTGGAGTTCCCTCACCTGCCCCTCCAGAGCCTCAACTCAGGCACAGGTGGGACAGGTGAGGGGATCCTCAGCCCCCATGCTGCCCCCCAGGCTCCAGAGGTCCTGCCAGGCAACCCCCACAGACCAGGGGGCAGGGCACTGCCAACCCAGTCCAGGACCCTGTCTGGGTGGAAGTCTCACAGATGCTCTGGGGCAGAGGCAGCAGCAGTGCAGGATCCCTGGCTGAGCTCTGGGTCACCACTCCCATAGTAACCCCCCTTCTCATTCACTCACCTGAAGTCTGTGTCTGAAGCTGCTGAATCTAGGAATTCAGGCCCCTCCTGTGTATCCTCCTGCATGAACCCAGAAAGTTAGCTTGTAGATAGATGGCAGCATTGCATGGGGCAGCCCTGATTGGCTGAGATTGGCTGAGCTGGACTCCCAATCATCAGCCGGTGTTTCCCTGAAGCACAACATGGGGATTGTGAAGGGGTTGTGTTTTGCTTCTTGCTGGAGCAGCAGAGTTTAGTGAGTGTCTTCCTGGTAGGGGGTGAAGAGGAGTGCTGGAAGATTCTTTTCTTCTGAGAGAAGCCACATCACGCACAGACATTTATTCTCCCAGGAGAAACTCTCTCAGGAGTGATTTAACCTCGATGATTCCCAGGTTATTTTTCTCCTGGAGCAGCAATTTTTATTCTGGGAGAAAAATCCTGAACACTCCTGGAAGAGCAGCAACATCCCTAGGAGAACTGAATGTCTGTATGGGGCCAAAATCTGCTTAATTTGGTTATTGTCCTATGAATGCTTTCCTTCATTCAAGCTGTTTTTTTATTCCATAGTGTATGTATACGTGATGTGTGAAAATTAGTATGGTTGGCTGAATTAGATACCAACACAATAGTATCTAAAAGAAAATTAGTGGTCTGGAGAGTTGTGATCTCAGAAGGCTGTTTGATCCTCAGCTCTGCAATTGTGTCTGTGTAACCTTGGGTTCATGGATGTTCAGATATTATGGTAACCACACTGTAAAACTCTACATAAAAAGTAAGGGACTGAATCCACCAGTAAAATGGAAATAATAATACCACTGCTGTAAAATTTTGTAATGTAAAAACACTGTTCAAAGAGAAAAAAAATTATTTTAGTGCAACTATATATCTTCTAATGTTATTAGTAGGGGGTCTACTGGACTCAAGGAGGTGGCCAGCTGATTTTACAGGTAGAGCCAGCAGCCATTTCCATGGGGTGATTGTGGTGCCCCATTCCCCCATGTCTCTGGTAGCCCTGCCATCGGTGAAGGGGGCTGACTGCCATACAGCCACACACCTCACCACTGATTGGCTGAGGGCTATGTTATGTGGCCCCACCCCTCACCGCTGATTGATGGACGGGGCAGAGTTGCACAACAGGCAGCCCTCTCAGCCAATCAGTAGTGAGGGACAAGGGTAGCAGCTATCTTGCCTGCTCCCTTTTCACCCCAGCTGGGCCACAGTGGCTGTGAAGGATGTTGACTCTCACTGGGGAGCCAGGATTTTATTTTTAGGAAGTCCTACTCCCCTCCTTCCCCCACTGATTTTGTGAAAATTGTCTGATTTTACAATTTCCACAAAATCCATGAAACTGCAATTTGAGTAGATTCTTAATTATGACGCTGTTTATTTACTATTCATCAATCTCTTGAAATAGGAAGTAGCAACACAGGACACGATTATTGCGTTTTGACTAACTTGGAAGATAATTTTTGGTGGACTGAAGGGCAGTTGTTTAATACACTTAATTGTTTAGATTTTATTTGAATAATCTTGTAGTTTTTTTAATTCTTTATTTAAGAGCAAGAAATTTATTTAAATGTTGTTTCTGTAGTAGGCTCTTCTTTCCTAATGATAGAGAAAACAGTTCTTACTGAAAATTATCAATACTTTGCAATAAGTGCACCTATATAATATCACAAAATATATCCTACATAATATGTACTGTCAAATAAATTTAAGCGCTTTCTGGGATAAGCAGATACTATGTCCTTTCATAGGACAAAGCATAATGAACAAAACATTCTCTTGGCTACAACTGGAAATGTTGAAGATGTTCTATAAAAGGAAATCTTTGGGATTCTGGAGAAGAAATACTCCAGAGGTTTTGGAATCTAGGAAGGAAAGAATCTGAAATTCCTACTCTGATGGCAAATCTTCATTCAAATTAAAGTCAGTAGACGAAATCCCATTGATTTAATGCACTTTGCTTCAAGCCTTAATTGAGTTTGGCTGATCATGTTGTCTGGCACAGATAAAAACCACTCACCTGTGGAATTAGACTAGTCATGACATCCAAGCTACTAGCACAAATAATGAAAGAAGTATTTGCTTGCAGTTAGTCTCCACATATAAAAGCAAGCACACCAGCTAGCTGCAATATGAGGTCCAGCACCTCAAGTTTTATTAGTAAAATACTTTCACAGAGTTTGGTATTATTGAAATCTATTTGTGTGAACTTATAAATTCCAGGTTGATTTTATGAATACTCTCTGTTGGTTTACTCCCTTATGACCTTTCTCTGTATCCTTGCAACATACCCCTTCTCTTAATACATGTGCCTTTGAAAGCAGCAGTTGTAAGTAACCATAGACAGCAGAATGATTTCGCTGTAGCAAGATAAGCTGCATAACAGCCAGATGAACGGGTTGCCATGTAGGCAAGTTACAATGCAGCAGTTGACTCAATGGGGAAGGGTTTTTAAGTTACTGAGGAGCTCATCTGGCAAAGGGAACCATAGCTTCATAAAAAGACTTACTCCAGCCAGAGGGGAGCCAGGCCAGGACTAGCAGCAGAAAAAGCTGAGAAGTGAAAAAGGAGAAAGGGCATTAAATATGAAAGGGGCTTGGAGAAGTAACAAAACTGAGGCTGAATTGTTTAAGCAGGTTTATTGCTTTTTCATTAATCTATGTATTTCTTAGCTAAGTGGTAAGTATGTTCATATTTAGATGATAATTCTTGGTACAACTTTGCTTGATTTCCTTGTCCTATAGACTTCAAACAGAGGAATGCAAAATAAAAGTTTCTACAGTTTCAGTAGATCTCAGAGAGTACAACAACAGGTAAGGTATCCTGGTACTAGTTTCAGGACCTAGATAATTAGACTGCAGAGTTCACAAATTTAGGGAATGTCAGATACAGGGCCTGGCTTCAAGTCATAGTCAGGGAGAAAATATTTTAAGTCTATGTGACCCTGACAAATCAAAGCGCATGGAAGACCTTGGCCCAAACTCTACAAAAACCCAACTTGAAGGAAGGGAAACCGTCTGGTAAGGACAATAGTACCCTGGAATCCAGACCTTTAATTTCATCACCTGTTTCCTTCACAAAAACATTCAGCAATGCCAAGAAGCAAAAAGGAAAAAAATGCAACCTATATAAAGTCTAAACACATGAAAGAAACAGTGATTGCATCTCATCCAGGTTAAATAAATTAGTAAAAAAAATTTTTTTTTTCAGAATCTTTCAAATCTGCTTTGAACCAAAACCTTATATGAGTTACAGAGAAGTTCAGTGGACATATTTTGCTTGCACCATGCCTTGGGTTTAATTTCACATACAATTACAAAATTATGCTTAAATGACACTTGTTTTGGTAATTCAACCCTCATCAAATCTTATGAGGAAACATTAAAACAAAACTTCCTCCAGCCATTTTTCAGTCTAATCATGAGGATAGAAACAAACACAAGACGTTTGAACAGGCTTCAGATATAATTTTTAGAACTTCTGAAACCTTTTTCTGTCTTTGAATATTTTGAGGCTCAGCTGCAGCTAAATTCAAACTAATAAAATATGACCTCTACTGCTCACCTCTCTTCACTAAAATGGAAAAAACATTGATATTAGAAGCTCTAAGGAAATACTTCCAAATGATCTTTTAGCTTTAAAAAATCAGTGCAGGAAGTAGGAGTGGTTCTGTGTACACCCTGACCTTCAGCTTTCATAGTTGGAAGAGACACATAATTGAACCAAACTCACAGGAAAAGGAAAAGCTCTGGAATCCCAGAACACAAGCATCTATGCCAAAATAATTCAGCTGTGTATGTGATAGTAAGAGGGCAAGAAATAGACAGTTGGAATTTTTCAGTTGCTTCTGTAATATATGAGGCATGGACAGATGAACACATTTATGGTGTCGATGACATCATTTTTGTAGAATGGTGCAAATACAAACAGGTTCAGGAAGGCAGAGATGTGTAGCTATTACTCTGTCTTGCTGTTAGGCAGTAGAGGATCTGTTTATGACCTCTTTCTCTTTAGCCAGCGGCTACATTGGCATAGATCATGACAAAAAAAATCTAAACCACTATAATGAATATCAAAAGACTAACTCCTGCATAGTTTGTCCTTAGCTAGGAAGTTTGTATCATCTTTCCACTACATTTTTACATGGGTATGACTCCAATGACACCAGTAAACTTTTCTTCAGTACATTTGCTTGTATGCATATAACTTTAATGCTCATAAAAGGTGCCAGATGGAAGCTCTAAGAAGAAGTAATTATCTATTTATCCAAAGAGGTATTCTTTGGATAATAGCACTGGTACTACTAGTGCACCTTGATTATACTCAGGCAAAACCTTAGATTTTTTTTCCCCCTTTTGGAGACCAGATTTTCAAAACTACTCAATTCACTCAATTCACAGTTAGGCACCAAATAAGAGGCAGATTTTTGACAGAAGTAAGAATGCTGGGTGTCAAACTACTGAAATTCTGACACCAAGTGATACAACAAATGTCTGATTCCTCCGCCAGCTGCCACAACTATCATCCTTGGTATTAGATGACCAGAGGCTCCCACCATGTATCTGTGAACTAAAATCTTTGACAATTCCTAGCATTTTTTGCCCTTTCAATAGGATTAATATAGCATTATTATAAAAATAGCATTTGCAGTGCCTGCTTTTCTTGCCAGTTATAATAAATATGTAAGAGAAAATAATCTAGAACAGTGCATAATCAATTAGAACTTATATGTCTAAATAGTTGCACATTTAACAAAGGTATGGGTTTCTTTTTTAAAATGTTAAACCCAGGTGATTCATTTAATTATAAACCAGCTAATGCTCTTGAATCTGAAGGTTAAACAGGCAACTCAGACTGGACATTATAAATGAATAATCCTATACTATTTTAAAAAGGCTTTATATGATAAACTGAACCTTTGATTTTTGGCATCATAGGAATGTTATTATGCAGGGACTTACTTTTCTGTGTTCTTTAAAGGAGACGCTGGAACATATGTGTGCTCTCTTAACAGCACTTACAACAATAACCTTTCCACCCTTTTCTTCTAGCTGTGGTACACATAAAAAACATTGCAATCCATGGTTCCAATTTCCATTTCCTGGAATAAGCTGCAGTTCTTAGCAAACCTAAGATAGATAATACAACAGGTTCTTAAAATCTGATATAGTTGCATTCATTCATGTTTTTATAGTATGCCAAATAATTAGCTAATTATTAACTGTTCATACCCCACACACACAGTGACCCTTTCTACATCTGGGTCCTCCCTGTCTTGCTTTCCGCCCACACTAGGCTGTCCAACTACAGCATGGATGGGTGCTGTGCACCATGTGGGCTGCAGGGGTGGCCCCCACAGAATTCTGTACCCCCTTCACCACATGTACTGCACCACCAGCACATGGACCTCATCTCTGTCATGCAAGTGTGTAGCCAGAGTGCAGACTCCTGGAACTTCTTCCACCACACAGCAGCATGAGATACAGCTATGGGGAGAATGAGAGCTAAACTGCTTGCAGGATAAATGCTAACCTGTGGCCTGCCAATTGGACAGCCCTGCTCCACACCATCATTCTTTTCTCCCTTAAAGTTTAATTTGGATCTGTGGGGAGAAGAAGAGGGTCTGGGTTAGATACAATTGAGATGGGACATAAACTGTACGCAGGGCCGAGGTGATGAACAGTCAGTCCACTAGCAGGGAAGAATTCTGTCTCTCAGGTGGAGAAACTCCCTTTAAACTGATATTTGAAAAGCTCTGATAGCATCATTCAACTGCAGCAATTAATTCTTTATGGGCAAGGTAACTTTCCTACCCCAGATCACTAAACCTGCCAAATGAATTTTTCCTGAAAATCCACTGAGTTCTATATGCAATTATTTTTGCTGGATTTATAGAAGGGAAAATACATGTTTCAATCTTCTTCTCTAAGCTTTTGGGCTGTAAGTAGTTCAGACCAGTGACTTCCCATAATATAAACAGTGTTGACTTTTAATAATAATCATTCTTAAAACACAAGTACTGCCCAGGTACTATAAATTAATCAAATTCTAATCAACGTAATGATGGGGAAATTAAAATGCTACCTGTACCTGTATGGCTTTCTACTTCAAATACTTCTTGCTGCTCAGGCTTAAATAAAAGAATTGGAGAACTCTCACTACTACCAGTAAGTGTTATAGCAGCTACTGTCCATCTAGTATAACTAGGTATTAATAAATATAGCATATATGTAGCAGCTTCCATATCTGAAATGCTCTAGAAATGTTGACCTAAATTTTACTCTGATTTGCCAGGGTTCAGCTATAACTGTTATCTGTCTAAATCCTCATCCTACCTTTGTACTCAATATAAGTAACATTTTCTAAATTTGGTGGAAGCTGAGACAGAGAACATAACTGATTTGTCCAAAAACCACAGGGAAAGCCATGGAGAAACTATTAAATTAGGATTTAAGTATTCCTTTCTAGTCAGTCATGTATTCAGATTATATACTCCTTCAAAGAAAAATAAATATATTAGTGTGTCAACCAGTCTCCAGGGGTACAATGTTTAGATAAGCATCCATAGATGATCCACAGTTTGACATCTTCAAAGATGTTCAAATGCTGCTGAAAATATACAGTGAAATAAATTAAGAGAAATTTCTCTTTTATAGACCTTCTTTGCTCCTTTCCCTTATTTAAAATGACTAGATTATCATTTTTCTTCCTTTTGAGCATTTTGATTCTATTACCATAATTCTCGTGACATATAACTGAGATAAGAGTTTTCCTATAGGTAAATGTAGTCATCAGCCTTTTGCATCATTCTATTATTTCCATGGGTTTTTTTTCCCCTTTTCTCAAACCAGCAGGACTGACTTTAACAATGAAGCATGGATTAGAAACCACTGATTTAACTTTCATAGCCATGGGGAATGAAAATCTGCCAGTAGGTAGCCAAAAAGAAAACAGATACAATTTCAGCACACCAAAAGATGTTGTTCAGGATTTTAGTACCTACATTATGAACCTAGATTATCCTGTCCAGGTTGGTTCCACATTTTTTATTATTAGTTTTCAACACTACTGCTGTAATACAGAAACATAAAGAGAGGAGATAAAATGAAAGAAGAGAAGGAAGAGATAAAAAAGAGAACTACAAGGAGATAAAAAATGCTTTTTAACTGTGGTGTAGATTTTAATTCTCCCCTCTATTATACTCCACCCTAAATTAAGTTGGTGAGCTGTGGTATTTTTGGTAGAACTGGTAGAATGAGTGTACACACACACTGCACTCTACTAAACATACGCTCCATGCATCTGACGTAGCATTTATTCTTTGCTAGTAAGCCATCACAGGGTTGGCTCAGACCAATGATCTCTAAACAATTTTCAGAACAATATTATTGTATTTTCTCCATTGCAGGTAGAAATTAAAGTAGATAGGCCATGAAGATGGTATTTGGTCAAAAATTAAGTTTAAACGAGGAATCTCTACTTTAACGTTGAATAAAATATTATTGTGACCATTATTTCAAATATAAATTGCTTTCTATTGTATTCATGCTCTCTATGTGTTCATTTCCATGCACTTTGAAGTAGTTACATTTCAGAGATATAATTATTTACATGAAGTGCAGGTGTGTAAAACAAGGGAAAATTATTACATTTTGTGAAGGATATTGATGTTTGAAATTTGTTGTTGTTTTTTCCTGATCCACAATGAAAACCAAAAATCTCTGTGAAAAGGCTGTCATAGGGCTGGGTACCCTGAAAGCCCTGAGCTTGAGTCAGTCTGCCTGACAAGACACACTGGAATCCTACACCCTGAAAGCCTGTGCCTAGGAACAAAACTTACACATCAACTGGTGCAAGTGATCTGAAGCTGATTCAAATCTGTAACACAACAGGGCTAAACCTGAGGCTGAATCAATTCAGTCTTTGCGAGTTGTTCTAAACTGCAGAAATTAAACTGACTAACAAGTGAACATACATTTACTTTTTGTAGCCATATGCCTGCAGTGGCTCAGGCCAGAAGCCAGTGGGGAGGTGTTAGAACACAGCTTTCTGTCATGTAACCAGTATGGGCTGTGTTCACTTCCTCTTCCTGCTACCCCCGAGGTCTCTGGGATTTGCAGTCCACAATCACAGTAGCAGGACTCTTCAGGGTGGCTCATCATTTCTTCTCCTGCTACCAGGTGCCTCTGGGATTTGTAGTCCACAGTCACAGCCGGTAGTAAGGGCAGCTTGCTCTGTACTCAGGGGAAGAAGAGTTTAACCCTCCCTTCCCTGGCCCGAGAGACTCCAACTGTGGTTTGCTTGTGGGGGGCAGGCCCCATCTCCCTTTCCCTGCCCTACCCCCCCAAACTTGTCTCTGCAGGAGCACACAGCACAGCTCAGGCCAGGGCTGGAAAGCACACAGGGATGCTGGAGGTCTGTGCTTTAAATTAAACCAGGAAGGGGTCTGGGTCAGAAGTTTTATAAACTGATTTAACCCAAATCAGTTGTCTCATACTACATTCAACTAGGTTTATTTTAAACCAGTTTCAGACAATTTGAAACTGGTTTACATACACTGAATGTCTATTCTGTTACAGCTTCAAACTAGCTTCTGTCCACTTAAACCAGTTTATGTGTAACTTCTAGCCCTAGCCCAGAAGTTCAGTGCACATAAAATGCTTTCAGAGTGGCCAAAACTAGTTAAAGATAAACCTGGATGAACATAGTGGTATCAGATCTAACTGATTTAGATTAAATTGATAGAGTTAACTTCTGTGCAAGATAACTTGAATTTGGAAGGTAACTCATGGTTCCCTCAGCATTCCAGGCTGGCTTGCACCTCCTCTGAAAATCCTTTTCTCGCAGGGTGGGTAGGTTAGCCATGGGCCAATCTGCCTGCTTCAGAAGATCAGGGAGGTGTACTCTAGTCCCCACCCTGCCCCACACCCCTCCCCAGCCCTGGGCCACTGCAAGCATGTGACTGCATTTCTGGAGTCAAAAGTGAGCATCTGTTCACTTGCTTATCAAATCAATCTATGCAATTTAAACTAACCTGCAAAGATTGAATCAATTCAGCTTAAGGCTTTTTGATTGTCTGTACTTAGCCCTTGAGTCCAGCTTTCAGGCAGTCTTGCAGGTAAACTACAAAGAACTCAGATGGGCAGGCTGGCAGAAAACTGAGCAACTTTCAATGGCAGGCCAAGTTATTGAAATTTAACTACATCCTTAGAACATTACAGTTGTAGAAATCACTCAACTATCATTGAAAAAATTCAGATAAAACATGTATTTTCTTAATCCCATGTAGTTATATGCAAGTGGATTTGTGGAAGCTATAATTTAAATTCACAGTCACTAATAGAAGCAATGAAAGAAGAAATTGAGTTAGTTGGCTAATTACAACAAAGTAACTAAGCTCAAAATTCAAATATTCTGAATCACTAAATAAATTTAAATAATGAATACATTTGTGGAAATTGCAATCTGCTCACATCGAAGGGAAAGAATGGCTTTTTAAAAACTATAATTATTTATCAGAAAAAGATTTGTTGATCTCTGCATGGGATGAGTTTAGATTCTCTGACTTGACTATGACCTCATTTCCCCCCAATTTGAAGGAACCTGTGATTGGATGCATGTTTGGATGCTTTCCAATTGGCAACCAATAGCACTTTCCTGTATGAAATAGTTTTAATAGACACTGAACAAACACTAGACAGACACACTGTATCATAAATAAGAGTATTGATGATAACATGCCCTGAGATAGGAAAGCTTCAATACGTGGAGCTCATTACTAAATCAGGTCTTGACAGAAGCAGAAAAATCTGTAGAACCAATGAGGAGGTCAGTGTTATAAAAGTCCACAGCTAAGTTTCTTCCTTCTATTTATTTCTTGTCATTATTTTTGCAGTTGAACTCTGCACTAGACTATTAGCTTAATGATAGAAAGAGTACGGGTATGAAAAGACTTTACTATGGTACTGAATATAAAAAATATGTATGACAAAGGTCAATTATAAGAGGTTACTGGAAACTTTTTTCAGAGACCTGGGATGGTGATACTGTATTTGAGATAGCACTATGATAGAATAAAAAGAAATTAGACTCACAAGATACCCAGCCACAACAGGATTTTCCAAACTTCAAAATAAAAATTGCTTTTCCTTTTCATTTAAAAATGTAAGCTCTTTTGTGTTTGTGTGCTGCAGTGACAATCAACAGCAGACTGTGCTTGTTTTGTCAAACTGCCGCATGTGACCAGCACCTGGGTTATAAAGCAAACAAACAAAAAAACCCCCCAAACTCCTAAAACAACAAAAACCCAACCACGAAACAAAAATCTGCCTTTCAAATTAATAAAAATTGTCTGCCTTGTATTGTTGAGCTTACAGGAAAATTATCTCCCTTTCTGCTCAGTGCAATGAAAATTAAAATAGAGATTGTTCCTAAGACAGACACAAATCAAATTTCTTCCATTTTGAAAGAAGTCAGATAACTTATTAAAATGACTGCTTTAATACAAAACACCCCTGGTTTCCCGGACATAATGGTTTGTTTTATTCTCCAGTAGCACTGGTAGTCAATGACAATGGTGACATAAGTCAATATAAACAATACGAAGAAGGTACAGATGGAACTTCTCTTTTCCTTGTCTCTAAACCCAACAAGGGACAGTTAATAAAAGTGAAAGTTAGAAATTCAAACCTGACAAATTATTTTTAACATAATGCATTATTAAATCAGGGAACTACTGCTATGACATGTTCTTGAACCTAAGAACTCAGTAACCATAAAAAAAGGGGTCAAACATATAAGAATTACCTCACAGTTATCTCATAGTTACCATAATTAATGTCAAATATTAGGTTTTAAAAGGCATATGGAAATACATTTGACTAGTCTTATGTCAAACCTATGTGGTGGCCAATTACCTGATATTTATGAATTTCTACAAATCTGCCTCAAAAACATAATTACTATCAGTGACAGGGTACTAGACTGAGCATAAATCTGTTCCTGTCTTGCAATTCATATATGTCCTCCTGGGACACATTCTTTTGAGTTTTAATCTGGATGAGCATTGTTATGATGTCTGAAGCTTTCTAGGTAGGAGTATGGACTGAACATTTTGTGACAAACAGGCATTTGTGAAATCTGTCATGCTTCATTGTCTGAGCTCAATCAGATATACTATGAGTTCAGTCTCTGTCATACTACCTCTCTCAGAAACTTGACAGAGATTTTTCTGTATGTTGTAATTTTGCAAATGACTGGTTCAATATGCATTCATTTTAGAGTTCCATATCTCAATGTCTTTTTTAATACAAAAGATTTTTTGGTTATATGAGATTTTTGGAATCTTCAAATTTTAATGCTATTTGGTTTGCAAATTCAGGATAAGTTTCTAGGCCTCTTAAAACTAGAAACATATTTTATAGGCTCTTCTCTATTTTATATTCCAGCTATTGGTGGATCAAAATGATGGTAATAATTATAGGAAAAAAATAAAATGGAGGTAACACAGTGAATTTCTTTATTTATAAACATATATTCTTAAACTCCATTCTTTATTTCAGACCTCAACCTTGTTTCTAAGTGGATTCTTTCTGTTTACTTTTGAAAGCCCCAAATATTCTATATAATATGGTTCGTGTTCCCTATTGCCAGGTCTCTTGGCTAGTTCATTCACAGTCTGATACAAAGTCTATGGAAGTCAATGAAAATTCAGAACTTTATGAAAGTTGGGAAGGTTGCAAATGTCTTTACCTAAAAGTTGGACTAAAACACTACTTTGGACTAAGAGTCAAGGGAGTAATAAGCTAGGAACAGAAAATGTATAAATCTCTGAACCAGTTGTACCTGTGCTTGTCTCAGAACAGAAATATCCCAGGATTGGCACCCACTTTCACATACCCACTTCTAATGAGGGTTTAATGAATGGCTGAATGCATTGCTGCTTTTCTGCCATTGACTCGATTATGCAATCCTGAGATAACTATTAAGACAATACATTGTGATGCCCCAGGATAAGCTGTTAATACTTCTTATCCTATGAACCATTCTAGAATTCATTCTGGTTCAACAGATATGGAAGTCTGCATGATTGTACATTGGTCCAAGATAAAATGGTTTGCCCTGAGATAAATGTGACATCTGTTTGTAGTAATTAATTGTGTTACTTTTTAATGCTTCATACTGCTGCAAAAAGGGAAATAAATGTTAGTTACTTTAAGCATAATACCAAACTTGTGATAGCTATGGTTAACTACTGTTTAGTTTTTTTATTAGTCTATTTGCTTCCCTTACCTATAACCTAGTAGCAACTACATCTTTACAAAGAAATGAAGAAAACAGGCTTTAAATACAAGCAATCAGCAAGTAAAAATATATGTTATTGCTAACCATCAGTATCTTCTCCCAGTTTGTAAACAGAAAACAAACAAGCCAGAACATATACTGTTATTTATATCATCATCTTTGAATCTGAACAGCACAGCTTCCTTCCTTTTTTTCTTTTTCACAAGGGATAAAATCCCCCAAACAAATCAAATTGGCTGTCAATACATTTGAAATAAGCCAGAGTCCCCCTCTCCCACCCCTTTTTAAATACATTTAAACTCACTTAACTAGACTGTCTTGCAAACCAATTTCACTCTCCATTGGTGGTTTCCTGGGCAGCAGTTCTGCTCCCATGACTATGCAATATTCTTGTATCAGTTACACAATTGTTACTAGGAAAAAATTTCAATTGTTTTAGTTCTGCTTAATAACAATTTAGCACCTGTAAACAAAGAGGGAAACCAGAAATATTTGACCAGCCAGCTTAGTGTATTAATCAAATCTTCTTAGTTTTCCCTCACTTGTCCCATCTAAACATGGATCCTGGCTTTCCACCAGCTTCAGTCATACATATCTTCTTCCAGCTCCTTCTCTCTTGTGTCCTTCTACTATATGTTTCCATCTCATCTTCAGTCTTCCTCTTCCCACCTACCTGGCAGTGCCATTCTGGTAACTTTGTTTCCCAGGTTTGAAACTTTGTTTTGGACTTCTTTGAGTGTGCCAATGCCCATGTATTAATCAAATATTAATTTTATATCAAATCTTAATAAGATGACTGTCCACTAGTTTCAGAAAACAGCCAGAATGGTAAAAGATGTTGTTTGCTTTTTAAAGCATTGCAAGACAACAGTAGGGACTTAGGTCTTGAACAGTCCCAAGAAACTAGAAAAACTCATTTGGAATTGCTCTGCATGTTGTCTGAGAATAGGACTTAATATGCCCTCATTTTAATAACCATTTGTTTTTTTAGGTTACAATAAATTGCTATTTCTATTGAAAGTGAGGTTTCTGACCACTTCTATAGAGGAAATCTATCAAAAAGTGAGATTATTCTTTCATGTACCTGATATACTTACACTCCCCCCAGATAATACTTATACTCCTTCATATCAGTATCTCCTGGGTGTTTTCTCATTAAATCTGACTAATCCATTCCTAATCTAAGATACTACACTTCCTCAAGTGAACTAATTTAAATCAGACCCACCAGTTTTTGCCCAGCTTAACCTCCCTGAATGTCTTCAGGTACCCTTCATATATCACAAACATAGAAACACATAAGTAGGATATTAAACTCATTTCAATCACTTGTTAAAGAGGAAAGTAAATCAATGCACAGGGAATGAGTAATAGAAAAAGCATCCTGTATTTTAAAGGTAGCACATTATGCTCATGCCTCTATTTTAGGGAAACATACATCTGGGTTAAAACCAGCAATTTTTGTTTCTGTGGCACCCTCTACATATTACAGGTACTGTGCAATTAAGGTAATTGTGCAATTAACTAGTTAAGACCAACTATATGTGCAAAGTAGCACTACAAGATTTCCAACCACCTAAAAAGTTAGACCTCAAAAATGTGTACTAACTTTATAGCTGATTGTTATAAAGTTGTAATATGCATGTGTAGCAGGGGCTCCCCTACAGCTGGGACACCTGTCAGCTGATTGTAGCTTTCAGCAGCAGTGCTGCACCATGCCCAGCCAGGCTGGGAGTCCTGCAACTAAGGTGACTCTCAGCCCCAGTAGCTGCTGACTCTGGGTCCTGGCATCATGGGGGGACCCAGAGTCATGCAGCTGTGGATGCTGGGTCTGTGAAACGTATGGGGATGAGGGATCATAACTGCTATGATCTCCTAGGCTTAGGTGTGCATGAAACCTCTGGAGCTGAGTGATCATTGCTGCCACAGTCCTCCAGCCCCAGTGCTACTCGGGGCATCCCCACAGCTAGAAGTCCCTCAACTGAGGGGGCCACAAGCCAGGGGAGTTTGCTTCCTTCCAATGCGAGGCAGGGTCTGGGATCAAGGTCCCCCTGCATCAGCAATAAAGTCTCCCTGCATGCCCCTACGCATACAATGGGGTCTAAAGCATGCTCCCACAATCATGCTCCAGCCATATGTGGGTGTAGAGGGGGCCTGAAATATTAGTGTATCTCCTACTTGGAGAACAGCTTTTTTGATCTACCAGGGAAAAATACTGTTGTAAAAGGATCACTAAGAGAAAAATTAATAAAGATGAAAGATGAGTGTTGATGTCTCATTAAGTGATAGAAATCAGCTGGTACTGATACTTCCTACTGGTCTGTGCTAGGAGCCAGTGTGATTTGATTTGCACATATATGTGCATCATCATTTTTATTTCTTCTGCAGCAATTCGCCATTCAATGAAAAGTGAAATTACTGTCAGCTCCTGTATACAAAAGACAGCTTCTTTGTCTGCTTCCTTATAAAAATGTCACTATTAGGCTTTTCCCATCTGTCTCCCTATTTCATTAAATATGACATACATTCTTTGCTAAAGTCAGAGGTTAAAAGGCTTTCAAAATTTAGCAATTTCCTTCCATCTCACTCACCCCTGAGTATCACCTACACTGCCTCTGAATACTGAAAGCTCTCAAGGTGCCGTCTTCCACTTTGGCCCTTACAAAGAAATGAACCTGAACTGTGCTTCTGATCATGTTTCTGTCACAGAACTGAAATACCAATCACAATTCTAGAAGAGCAAATAAGTGCTTGGCAGTTGTGTGTTACACTCTATCCTAGATCTCTGCATACAATTTATCTTAGATTATATCTTTTCATGTAGAAGAGCTCCATTGCACATTACAAAAAGCAACCAATAAGATTATGAAGAGCTTTGGATTGCTGCTTTCAAAAATATAATAACATAAAATAAAAAGAGAGACCAGAAGTTTATTTTAGTTTTAAATGTATACATTAAAATGTAACAATCAGTACTGTAGCAAGGGCTGTTCCAGGGGTGCACTGGCACTGGGAACCCTGACATGGGTGGTACCAAATGAAATAGAAATTTGCATAGTAGCACATAACAGGGTGCTTGGCACATAACCTTCACCAAGCACCAAAATGCCTGGCTATGGCTCTGGTTACAGAAGCCTTACTTTTGGTGAAAGAATGAGCAAATCTTACTCATGTAAAACAATGTATATACCAGTTTATTGTCTATTCCAACTCTCAGTAATAGCCACAGATTTAACTTTAAAAATTTAAGTACATAACTAAAAATTCTTGGGCTTGATTTGCATTTGTGTCCATGTCCTTTTACAATATTACAATGACACAAAGGAACCTTAAATGGGCATGCAATACATTTGCAGCCACTTTAAGGGCTGGTTACACTCCCAGGGAACATCTACAAGAGACACTACTGCACAGTGGTTACTGTGCATTTCACTAGTATGTGTATAATCAGGTATAAAATAAATGCACAGCAACGTGAGTTACTGCAGAGTAGCACCAGCAAATACCCTTTTTCTAACTAAATACTACGGCGCAGTAGCGTCCCCTCATGGTTTTTGCCACATGACATTACTGTACAGTAGTATCAGGCTACTATGCAGTTA
Organism: Caiman crocodilus; assembly: GCA_030014935.1. Classification (NCBI taxonomy): domain Eukaryota; kingdom Metazoa; phylum Chordata; order Crocodylia; family Alligatoridae; genus Caiman; species Caiman crocodilus. The sequence goes on along the minus strand of JAGPOW010001918.1, from coordinate 40,642,583 downwards.
GCATCTTTTATGATCTCTGGGAACGTGTCTATACAAGAGGCCTAGTATAAATATGCCTACATCCATAGGCCTGTCGCTATCCACATGTGAATAGTAAGGTGCATTTTATCTAATTGTTATTTAGTAATGAGTTGAATTAAAGCAACAACCCCTAAGTATGTATCTATGGTATCTATCTACAGTAAAATGCATATCTTTTAGAAGTTAATAAGCAACTTCACTGTTTTGTATAGTTATATTCAAAGCAGGATACCTCTTGCAACACACACAGAAGCCAGCCTAAAAAAAATATAGGCAGTGTTCCAATCTGCTTTGGCATGAAAAATAGATTCCCCTTACAGGCTTTTCATACAGATTTCCATCTAACTTATTTTCCTTTCCAAATTTAAATCTAGAATCCCTGCTTATACTTTTGCATTGCAAAGAGATAAGAAACAGTGATGTTTAGGTCTAAAAATCTTTTCAGTCTAGGAAATGCATCATTTGGAGGAATATTTAATTTACTTACTTATATTTTCTCTGGCCAGAGGTCCTGGCTGTCTGAACTCATCTCACTGTTAATCCTATAGTGTGGGGAGTGGCAGGAAAGAGTCACTTTCTATTGGATTTCTCTCCAGGATGGAGAGGTGGTTGTTAAATATGTGTTTAAAGGCTGTCTGCCAAATCTCCTGTGGTACTCTGGAACTCTGCATTCAATTTTTCATTTATGTGCTGAGTTTTATTTGGTTTTCAGTGCTATTCAAGCTAAGGCAAGAACAGCAGCATTTTTTCCCCATTTGATCAAACTTCCTTTCCTGAATCCTTATAATTCATTTTCACACTTGAACAAGGATTATCACATGTCAGCTTAGTCTGTTTTTATGGAGAGTAGGATATCATTATATAAAACAAACCCTTGGAAGTCATGTTCTGGAGCAAATCAGTTCATGTCTGAAATCTACAAAAAAGCGAGTCGTCTAAAAACCATATCTTTCTGAGTTCCCATGAAATTGTGATTTCATGGAAGAGTACAGACATAGAATCTTGTGCACTCAGCATGCCTATTTGATTGTGGGGAGGTAGATTTTCAAGACATGGACATTTTTTAGGTAGTATTAGCCACAGAACTAATCAGGGATTTCGTTCTTCAGGCTTCTAGTAGGATTCTCTGATTTGTTCTGTTGCCACAGGGGCAAGTACTCTCTAGTCACACAAAAAGACAGCTACTTCAGAAATCTTTCCTTACTTACAATATAGTAGATAGTCCCAAAACAAACCTTACAATCAAAGAAACTTTCAATCCCCAGTCCATTTGACAGCACGGGAACAAATATAGACCAGTAGACATCTGGCAGCGTATGCAGAACAAACAGACTTCCCTCTTCAGGATTTAGGCAAAGTCCTTTCAAATGAAAAGTACTTCCAGTTCAGAAATAAACAAGGGCCCACAATTCCAATATCCACACTCTCTCCTGTTAGTCTTTCTTCTTTTATATCTTGCAGGTGGGACTGAAAGCTTATTTAGGTCATCTGCTCATGTTCTACAGCCTTTTAACCGTTTCCCATCTGCTCTTATACACCAGAAGAGCTGACAGGAAAATAGATTTCTAGCAAACTTCAGGTTAGATGAGCCAGGCAGTGAGGTGGGTAAAGGGGACTTTAAACCACTTAGCACCTCCTAGACATTGCACCTTGTCTTCTACACAACCCATAGCAGACCCAAGGATTTACAGTACCTTTCCACAACATACTTCCACATCCCACCTATGAGCACCATGATTATAACCTTATAAAGAACTATCAGCTCTCTAACTTCAAAAAAAATATTTTGTGGAAGTGGTACAGTAATTTCCAATTCAGTTCTCTTCACTTTTAGGACATAGTGAAATTGAAAATTAAGGTGAGACATTTGAGCAGAGGTTCTTCTGGTGGATTGGGGCTCCTATGGACAATACCCTTTGAATTAGTCTTCTTCTCTCTATGTATATAAAGGATTTTTAAAAATAGGTGAATGAATAAATTAAAAATCCTTTTCCCATCCAAAGCATGTTTGCCAGATGCAACATATTAAGGGCTGTGCCCCTCTGCCTGAGACCAGGCCTGTGCAAGAAAGAATATTTGTGTCTGATCAAAAGGAACAGCAATGAAGAAAGAGAACAATTAATTGTTAGGATACTGTTGAAACCTCATATATACAAGATTCTATAACAGCCATTTCCCCTCTTTCACAGGCAAGACAGGCTAGGAAGTACATTCTTCCTCTTAAAGGTACAATTCACTAAACATCATTATAGTTTCAAATTGTAGCTTCCCATGCTGACACCTCAATGCACAAATCTTATCGATAGCAGCATTTGTATTGCTATAGCACCCAGGTGTCCTAGTCATGGACCAAGAACAGTTTGATTGAGCTAGGCATTGTACAAACACAACACAAAAGACAGTCCAGATCCCACATGTCAGCTGCTGCCTTAACCTATCTGAACAAACACAAAACTTCTAGGATACCAATCTCCCACAGAGATAAGGTCAGAACCGTGCCTCTCTCAATTGCACAGATTGCTCTCAGTTCATAACTTGTTGAGCCTTGGAGCCTGTACAAAAACTCCTCATCACTTTGATGAGAACATAATCAGAATATTAGTTTTACTTCTGCATTCTCTCATCTGATAGTCATCCTCTAAAGGGATGTTGTTCACTTATGTAAGCAGTCTGGTTCAAATTCTAATTTCATCTGTGTTTTTCCTATTGACTTTAGTGGAGTTCTACCAGTAAAATGAGATGCTCTAGCATTTTACAGAGCCTTGCCTTGGAATCAAGTTACTTAATTAAAAAAATGTAAGCCTTAGGTCAACACATGTATATGAAAAAGGCATTTTAGATGTGTGATATAATGTAAATCTTCCTGGTATTGTGTAAAATAATGTTTTTAGCTCATCTGTCTGAAAATAGATCCTAAATAATACAATTCATTTTGGATGACTGATTATAGGAATCCTGTTTATAATTCCCAAACATGCCATTTTTAAAATCACATCTTTTCATTTTTAAGAAATCAAATTTTTATATCCTGACATGATTAATCATTCAGAGATTAAGCCAGCTGTCTATATGTGGTACAAGTTATACCTCCTAGGAAATATTACATATTATAAAATTAAAATTTATTCAAATTGTACACAGTGATCCTTGGCAGTTGTCAGTGAAGAAACACAAACTGGAGCAGATATTTATTTTAAAGGGTTTTTAGCCTAGTAACTCTCATCTATTCTGTTACGCAAGGGATGTACAATCTGATGATGGAAGATTGAACGGCTAAGAAGATTTAAAATGGGAGACTTCCATCTCTAAGCTTCAGGTTCATATCAAACTGAGAAACGTAGTAATTAAGCTGTTGTTGCCATTTGATACTACATGGGAGCTTGCCTAAAGTCATTTGATAGCTTCTTTCCCTTTCCTAGAGGATGTGCCCATGTTGCTACCATGACTGCCTTCATCATGGGCAATGTCTAAGAGGAAGCAAAAATTAGTATGACTCTGGAGATTCTTTTTCCACAGATAACAAATACCATGTTATGCAAGAAATGTAATACAAAAGGTAATCCAGATTTAAATGACAACAGTTAGAATAAATTAGACGAGCCCACAGTTAAACTCTGCTATAAGTTCAGAGCTGGATCTAAAGTTCAGAGATCTAGAATTAATTTGTTTTCATCATTTAGCCTTGTCTGTCTTCTACATATTGTTCAAAAGCTTTAATCAAAGTCGGATCAAAGTCATTGTGAGCTCAGTTATATAAACTAATACATCTCATACTGTCACAGCAGAAAATGTTGCTTCAAGAAATGTTTTGAGAAACTTGTCATATATGGTTCATTATATTACTAAGCAGAGAAGCAAAGTACAGAAGCACTGGTACCAACCCTGAATGCTGAATCAGCATTTTTATTATGAAGTTTATTTTTTAGCAGCTTAGAATTTGTCTATAAAAGTTTCCTCCAGGAAACATTTTCATGATGGTAACTTCTCTCAAATGCAAATTCTTTCTGGAACGTGAAAATGTGGTCAGCTATTTTTGGATATGCCCAGACAAAGAAGAACGCGTATATATATAGATATATATATCTAGATGGATATCTATTTATCTATCTATATATATTGTGCCCGCCTCCCCTCTAACAGGTGTTCCCATGCCGCCTTTGCCTGGGCCCAAGATCTCATTTGCCCTGGGCTTACAGGTGAGTCCCAGAGGTTACCCTTGCTGATGTCAGGAGGACGCCTTAACTCGCCTGCCATGACTTTGAATGGAACTTCAGTATGGGGTCCTCCCTTGGGGTGGCCCCCAGGGTTGGCGTGTTCTTCGGCTCCCCTGGGACACAACCCCCACCTCAAGATGCCTTGGGGCACTTCTATTTTACCTCTCTGGGTCATACCCGATGGGTTGGCAGGTTTCTCTGTCTGGTGCTCCCTCCATTCATCCGAATTCTTGCTGTCACACCTAGACAGGAAATCCACCTCTGTGTTCGACTTTCCTCATCTGAACACAATCTGAAATTTATAAGGCTATGGGACCAATGCCTATTGGGTGATTTGGGCATTATCGGTTCTAGTGGTGCTTAGCCACCTGAGAGAGGCATGGTCCGTTATTAACTTAAACTCCTGGCCCATTAAATAGTATCTGAAATGGTCCATGGCCCATCAGATGGCCAGACACTCCCGCTCTATAGTGGCATACCTCTTTTCTGCTGACGACAGCTTACAGCTGGCGTACGCTATCGGCCTCTCAATTCCCTCCTCCTCCTGAGGGAGGATGGCCCCCACTGCCGTCTCAGACGTGTCTGTCTGCAAAATGAAAGTTTTTCCTAAAATTAGGGGTGCGCATTTTTACGTCTTTGCAGAGTGCCTGTTTAGATTTTCCAAAGCTCTGCTCCATCTCCTCTGTCCACTTTATCGTCCCGTTCCTCCTTCCCTTCAATGCCTCCATCAAGGGGGCTGTCAGCTCTGAAAAATGAGGCACGAATCTCCGGTAGTAATTGTTCAGCCCTAGAAATGACCGTAGCTGGTGACAATTCTGGGAGGCAGAAAACTTTCGCACTGATAGTGCCCCTGCCAACCAGGAACTCTAAATACTTAGTTTCTCTTTTGGCCAAGGTGCATTTCTGTGGGTTCGCTGTGAGGCCGGCCTGTCTTAGCTCTGATAGTATAGCCCTGAGAGCCTGCTTATGGTGTGCCTACGTAGGTGAGTATATGATGATATCATCAATGTAGACCACTGCATACCTGGCGTGGGGGGCCAGCAGCCGATCCATTAACCATTAGAATGTCGCTGCTGCTCCATGTAGTCCAAAGGGCATCCGCACAAACTCATAGAGGCCTCAGGATGTGCCAAAAGCCACCTTTGGCTGATCTGCCGAGGCCACTGGAATCTGCCAGTACCCTTTGGCGAGATCCAGAGTCGATATATATTGGGCTTTTCCAATCCTTTCTATCAGTTCGTCTACTTGAGGCATGAGGAAAGCATCGAAGACCATTAGAGCGTTCAGTCTTCTGTAATCAATGCACAGCCTAAGCAACCCATCAGGCTTGCGTACGGGAACCAGCAAGCTTCTCCGAGGGCAGTGGGATGGCCTTACCACTCCTAGTCTCAATGTGGAGCTCACTTCCTCATGCATGGCTTCTAGCAAGTGGTGGGGAATGGGCCTCCACTTTTCCCTTACTATAGCCCCCAGTGGAGTTTTAATAGAATGAATTGCACCCCGGACCCATTTGGGCTCTTTGCAGAAAACATCCTGGAATTCGTATATTAACTTCTGCGTCTCCCTTTTCTGTGGCTCGGACAAGTCCTCCTCTACTCCAATTAACTGTTCTACCTTTTCAGGGAGTGTCGCACCTTGTCTTGCCCCTTGGGGCCCCAAATCTTCTTCGTCGTTCTCTACAGAGGTAACCCAGACCGTTGGCTCTTTCCATTCCCGCAGCAGGTTCACATGAAAGATTTGCTTTTCTCGGAGATGGTCAGGCTGGTGTACTTCGTAATCCATGGGCCCAACATGGAGAATCTCAAAGGGGCCTTGCCATTACGTTAAGAACTTGCTCGTGGATGTAGGGAGCAGTACCAGCACTCATTGCCCTGGTTCAAAAACCTGCTCCTTAGCGTTACTATCATATTTTTCCTTCTGTCAGGCCTGAGCTTCCTTCAGATTTTTACAAGCTATGCCCTGGGCCGTTCTTATCCTTTGTTGGAACACTTGGCGATACTCTGCCGGATATTGCAGTGTCCCGCTATCCTGTTCCCACTCCTCCCATAGGACCTGTAACCAGCCTCGGGGTTGATGCCCCAGAACCAGCTCAAACAGGGAAAATTTCAAGGAATCTTGAGGAGTATCCCTAAGAGTGAATAGCACCAGCGGCAACAGTAGGTCCTATCTCCAAGGGTCCCCTTGAATGCAATGCCTTAATACCCTCTTGATGGTGCCATTTAGGCGCTCTACCAGCCTATTGGTTTGCAGGTGGTACACCAAATTACGTATCTGCTGGATTTGCAGCGTCTTACACACCACCCTCATGACGCCTGACATGAAATTTCTGCCCTGATCAGTCGAGATCTTCCTTGGGACCCCCATCCTTGCTATCCACTTCATTAGTTCTTCTGCCACCTGAGCCGCTACTGCCTGCAACGGGATGGCCTCTGGATAACGTGTCACATAGTCCACCATAACTAAAATATACTGGTGGCCAGAGCTGCTGTGGGGTAAAGGTCCCACGACATCTAAGGCCACTCTCGTAAAGGGGGTGTCTCTGACTGGCATTGTTTGTAGTGGGGCCCTGGCAGGACCTTCGATCCAGGTCTTCTGGCACTCTGGGCAGGCCGTGCACCATTGAGCCACTTCCTCTCCCATCCCGGGCCAAAAGAACCAATAGCTCACCTTTGCCAGGGTCTTATCTCGCCCCAAATGGCCTCCTACAGGGCTTGCCTGGGCCAATTGCCAGACGACTTGGTGGAATTGGTTCGGCACCACCAGCTGCACTTTCACGGGACCCTCCTGCCTATGCCCCAATACGCAGTAGTGGAGGTGGTTCCTTACCTCAAAACGGGGGTGCTCTTCTAATGACAATCAGGCCTCATCCCTGGCACCTTGGGTTTGTCTCCAGAGGGTTCCGAGCTCTGGGTCCTTGACCTGTGTCTCCCAAAACTGTCCGCTGCTGGTGATATTATCTAGGTCGAGGCTTACGGATTCCTCAGTGGCGTCAGGGTCCTCCTCTAACTCCCCCAACCATCCTTCACGATTCCCCATCTTTTTGTGTGCTTGATCCACATCTCTCACCCGCTCCAGCACATCATAAATGGGTGTCCAATCCCTGCCTAGCAACATTTCACATGCCAGTTTAGGCACCTCCCCCACCAGGAGTTCCCCCTGGTGTTCCATGATGCGCAGCTGGACCCATTGCCATCCGACACACTCAACTTCGCCATGGAGGCAGGCCACCGTCACTGTTGGGACTTTTCCTCCCACTTGCTGATGGGTCATATCAGCCCTTATCATGGATTGAGTGCACCCTGAGTCAAGAGTGGCCTGCACTGGGTGTCTGTCCACCCAGGCCTTAACGATCGGGCAGTTTCATGTTGCATTCCCCTCACAGCTGGCATAGCTACAGCCCATGGGTTTGCCTGCCTCTGGGCCACAGCACCGGTCAGGGAAGCCTCTGGGTTTGTCAGCCAGAATCCACCACTCAGTGGGCTGGCTGGGGCATTCTCACGAGAGTTGTCCATTCTGCCCGCAGCAGAAACACACTACATTCCTGCCAGTCCCCCGAATAGGGGGAGATCACCGTTCTGTTTCCTTTGGCAACACTGGCATTGGTCCGTGGCTCCTCCTTTCCCTTGGTTAGCTTGCTTCACATCCTCAAAAGCTTCTGCCAGCTTCAAAGCCTCTTCACAATTCCGCGGGGAGTGTTGCCAAACCCAGCACTGCATCCTTTCTTCCAGGTCATTCTGGAATTGCTCAAGGACGATTTGATCTGCCAGGTCCTCGTGGTTGGACCCCACGGGGTTCACCCATTTGTCAAGAAGGTCCCATAGCAGCTGCAGTAGCACCCGGGGCCTTCTCTTGTCGGGCCCTTTTCTGGCCCGGAACAGGCGCTGATAATGATCGGGGCTGATCTCTAACTGATAGAGTATCGCCTGTTTTACATGTTCATAGTTTCGGGCCTCATCCCTAGGGATGGCCCGATAGGCAGCCTGTGCCTTACCAACCACCAGGGCCCCCAACTGGCTGGCCCAGTAGTCCTGGGGAAGGCCTTTCATCAGGGTGTGGTGCTCAAAGTCCTCAATGTAAGCCTCGGGGTCGTCATTCTTCATCATTTTCAGCATTTTGAATGACACCTGACTATGTCTGAGAGATTCCTGCTGGTGACCGAACATCTGCTGCTGAGAATCAAGGATTTGGGTTAGGGCCTACAAGTTCTGCCCAAGAACATCAGCCGTGGTCATAGGCACAGGTTGGGCATTGGCATAGGACGCCAAGTCCGGGTCTTCCACGTTCCTGGCCAACCACGTTGTGCCCGCCTCCACTCTAACAGGTGTTCCTGCCCCGCCTTTGCCCTGGCCCAAAATCTTGTGTACCCTGGGCTTATGGGTGAGCGCCATAGGTTACCCCTGCTGACCCCTTAACTCACCTGCCATGACTTTGAATGGAACTTCAGTGGGGGTCATCCCTTGGGGCGGCCCCCAGGGTCGGCACGCTCTTTGGCAGATACTCTTGGGGCTCTGTCCTTCCCTACACCCCGGCCACTCACCACCTTAAGTTCTACCTCCTTTGGCTCCCACATTGTCCTTGGCCTGCCACCCTCTCACCCTCAACTTGTTGGCCATCAATAAAGGTCTTCAGACTGGGCATACAGCTTACTGGGATGCCAGCCTGGACCTTCTGCCTTGGTACCTGCTCCAATCCTGTGGTCCATGATGTAGCCGGTTCTTCTGCTGGCTCTGCTGTCTATGGTGAGACTAGTTACCTCACCAATGCTACAGACTGCAATGCAGCCAGTTCCTCCACTGATCCTGCCACTTGTGAGGCAGCTGGTTTCCTCACCAGCTCTACTGCCTGTCACCCAGTCAGCTCTTCCTCCGGCTCTGTTGTCGGTGCTGCAGCTGGTTTCCTCACCAGCTCTACTGTCTGCTGTCCAGTCAGCTCCTCCTCTGGCTCTGTTGTTAGTGCTGCAGCCAGTTCCCTCACCAGCTCTGCCAATAGCTGAGGAGCTGGATCTTCCACCATCACTGCTGCCGGGTGCTTCGCTCACTCTCTCAGAGCCTGCTCTGGCTCCGCCTCTTTCTTTCCCCACTGCTGCGTGTGGCAGCTGATCCCCTCCTTGCTGAAGCTCACTCCTCTGGTCTCCTCCTCTCAACTGCCCCGCTGCCTTGGCGGGGCCGCTTTTTGTTCCTTCCAGGAGGTGTCCTCTACCCCGCTGCCCTGCCGCAGGTGGATTAAAGCCCGGCTGATCACCTGCGCTGGCATCCTCAGCATGCATGCCTCCTCCGGCTCTTCCAGCTCTGCGGGAGGTAAGTGGGACTCTTTGCTGCCCCAGGGTTCCTTTGGCTTCCCAGCTCCCCTGGGACATATATATATATATATATATATATATATATATATATATATATATATATGATTCTCTTTCTACTGAAACACTAAAGTAATGCCTATTTAAAAAAGTAAATACAAATTAAAATGACAAGTGATTAATCTTCAAGGTATTGTTTTCAATATTTTGTTTTCAAGCTATATGTGCAAATCATACCAGGTTCATGCACAAACAAGTAGGTGGGTAAGAAAAACATGGATAGCAGTTTCCTGTTCTGAATGTTTATTATCATTTCACCTATTTTGGAATTAGGCTTTATGTATATGTCAGAGGCTTTTTTATTTAGGCTTTATTTTAATTCAGTATTCGAATAAAGCCTAATTCCAAAAGAGCTTTGCTGTTTAGATTCATGTAAAGAGTGACCAGTGTTATAGCAACCACAGATAAAAAACTAGGCTAAAATAAAGAGAAACATTCAGAAGCTTATAAATTGTCATGTTCCCAGGTGTATACCAACCTAAAACTCATGGAGGTAGAAAGAAACTTTCCCCTGTAACAGGGTACTCCATAACTGCCTATTTCTGTGTCTGGGCAACTTCCTGTGATATATCTGCTATTTGCCAATGGCTGAGGCAGGGCACTGGATACAATGGATATCTGGTCTCATTCAGTGTGATAACAGCCATATTTCCCTTTTATTAATCCTCACAACAAGTACGCCAGATAGAAATTAAACCCAGGCCTAGGATTTCAGACATTCCTAGTTCCTAGTTTAGTTAAGCTCAAACCATGCCTTCTCTGACGTTAACTTCCCAGAAGCTCAGGCTCCTTTCTTGTAGGTGCTATCTGTGCCACTAAAACAAGCAGCTTAAAATTTGTGCCTGCAATTGTACACAAAATATGCTGCACTCTGAGAGCAGTTTACTTGTGAGGACAAAATGTGGATGATAATTTTGCACTCAGAATTCATGAGCACAGAATTTACTGACACAAATTCTAGTGTTAAAAAGACAACTGCTTCTTAGTATGGCAGAAGATTTACTTCAGAAGCTCTACGTAAGAATAATAAGAACCAAGGAAGTATCAGTAACAATATTATCCTTTGTGTGTGAAATAAATATGAACAGACTTTAACAGTCTCACTTCCCCATTGAATGTTCCCCACCTTATAGTTTAGCTCCCAGTTTAGCTCCTATAAAAGAAAAATCCTTTCAGAAGGAAATGTAAACATTGCAAAGCCTCCTGTCTCTCTAGCAACAGTGCTCTGACCAGGTGCAAAAAAACAGAGTGCTTTCCAATGGGCCATTTGGGGTTCCTAGTCCTGCTTTATCTTATTCAAGTGTTAGAGTCACTGAGTAATTCTGTAACTTAAGCTACTGAACTAAGGCCCAGTGTGGGATATTATTCCAGTGGAGAACTGGCTTGGCAGAGCTCTTTCATTTAGAGATCCATCCCTTCTTTCCTCTGACCAGCACAGAAGCTCTGACTGCAATCTCAACTAGCCTTAGCCCTCTAGAAATCAGATTTTCTTCTGGCCATTTCTTGCCACCTCAGCAGTACAGAGTGAACAAGTGTCTAGGTCCTTGGATAATGCCTGTAGCAACAATGCAGTAGTGACATCCTTCCTTGTTGAAAATCCAACTTGCCTCCTCCTTATTTTGTGCTTAGATGTGTGACCTGGGCAAATAAGTGTTTCTGTTTTTGTGCAACTCCAATTTTGCTGCTGATGGGATAAATGCCTTGACAGTTTTATTGGCAAATTATTTCTTTAATGATCAAACTCCTGTCTCCAGGCAAGGTGATCTGGGGAAAATGCCACTTTAATCAACTGGCCTGTGCGTATTAGACCTTTGGGGCCTATTGGGCAGAATTCATACTTGCTCCTCATTGTCCTTCATGTTACTTTTCATATCATAGCAATATGCCTTTTAACAGTAACCTTTAAGGGAATAAAAATGAATGCAAGAGAAGCAGAAGCTACTATCTTGGATTGGAAGGAGAAAGAAAAGACATAGTGTACAATTCTTCTTTCTGAAATACCCAGCAACCAGGTTACATATTCTTGATCACCTGCCACTGCTCGCTAACCACCCCGGTCATTTTGATAGTATCCTATTCCGGCCCTCTTGTCTATTTTTTAGCCTTTTTTCATGCATCTTTATATAATCAGACCTTTGGGTCCCAATTGTCCAATGAGGCTTTTCAACAATAGTAGTATATAGATTATTAATAATGCTATAAAACAATCAAAATGTTTTCTATTTACAGGGAGGCATTTTATGAGGTTATTAATATGGTAGCAATCTGCTATCAATCCTCTTGGTTAGAGATCTTGTCAGAGGGGTAGATTTTAATCTGTAGCCTTTGCTTTTTCTAAGTAGTTGTCCATTGGCATTCTCATGGGAAGAAATTCTTCCATTGGTTTGAAGGTAGAAGATCTTGGTGTCCAAAGGTAGCAAATCTTGGTTTCTAAAGTAATCAGACTAATCCACATACCAATCCACCTGCTGTTAATCTGTTCCATCGTCTCAGGAATGAATCAGCAGCAATATAGGAACCAACAAGTAATACAGGCATAAAGATGCTGATCTGACATTTTGCAGCTGAATTTTGTGTCTTTTTTGCATTGCTTAGGATTGCAGCTAGGAACTGAACAAGTTATACCCCTTCTTTTACTTGGATTGACACTGCATTCCCAGCTCTACAAAGGCAAAGGGGAGGGAAAGAGAGGAGGGGAAGAAAGGGGAGGGAGACCCACAAAAAGTACCCAAACACCCAGTCCTCAGGAACACAATATCCACTCTCCTCATTTTTTCAGATCAGTTGATGGCAGGACTGATTTCCTTAATTCCTCATACTTTGCTGGTATTATGCCATGAATGTCAAATTCTGCCCTCAGTTATGCAGGTGAAGTCCTTGAATGACTTAACTAAATCACTCAGGATTTTTATAATTGTGTAACTCTTCTGCCAGGCACCAGTTGACAGCATAAAGTGCTGGGTTTACATTTTGGGGTAACCCAAAAATTATACTTGTGGCTTGAGCTCCCACCCAAAAATCTGAGAACACTAAATTTGCTAGGGTGTCCCTTATGAATAAAACCCCCTCCTCACAAGCAGTATAAACACCCCCCAATTTATTACAGAGAATAAAAAACAAATTAAAACACTACATATAATTTTAAATACACTATTATTTACAAAGCAGAGTCTATAGCAGGGGTGGGCAATTATTTTGACTAGACGGCTGTTTAATGAGCTTTATTGAGCTGTTGAGGGCCTCATGGGTAGCCCCACTCCTTGACAGTTGCTCTGACCCCTTATTACCATATTGGGACTGGAAGTCCTGCCCCTAACCCCTGACCTTTGCCACCAGAAGTACCTCTCCTTGGCCCCCCAAAATACTCTATGGAGGGTTGCCAGAAAAAACAAATCATACACTAAAAGTCAAATACCTACTATAACATAGTTTAATTTTATTAGAAAAAATATGTCATGATTTGTGTTGACGTACTGTATAAAGAGGTGATTGCATAATAACGCAAAAACAAAGTCTTATTCTTGTATTATATGCATGTGTGCAGTGTGGTGTGTGGGTGTTTGTATATATGTGCGGGATCGGGGGTGTGAGGAAAGGTAGGGGATGTGAGGACCAGCCCCATATTCCCCCATATGGTGCATAGACCCTGCTGCCAATACCAGCAGCAGGTGTGGGGTGCTTAGGGTGCTTGTGCCCAGCGGCATACAGCTCTGGGCAGTGCTACATGTGGAGGCAAGGAGCGCAGCCTGCCCAGTCCACCTCTATCATGAGGGCTCCATGCAGCATGCCTGCAGCTTCTGCATTTGTGCAGCACTGGGGCAAGCCCCACAATGCAGCCAGCTGCCGTCCTCGATCCCTCACATGCAGGTCCCGGGACTCTGCCAGGAAGCAGGTGCTGGGGCTTTCATCTACTTGTGGAGAAGTCCTGGGACCTGTGCAATAAGGAGCTAAGAAAGCAGCAGGCACCAGTACAGAGCTCCCTCCAGTGCCACACAAGCATGGGAACTGCAGGCACACCCCATGGAGCCCCTGTGATAGAGGTGGGCCAGGCAGACTGCACTCCTCTCCCCCATGCACAGCGCTGGCTGGAATCACATGCCACTGGGTGCTAGCATTGAGCATGAGCGCACCAAGTTCCTGCCCCCTGCGCTGCTGCTGCTAGAAACCCTTCCTGCCTGAGCTCCATACTCCCATTGCCCCCCTGGGCATGGACTCTGCACTACTGCCAGCCCTAGCCCTATGCTCCTTGCTCCTGCCTAGTTGAAGCTTGCCCCCACCACTTCACTACCTGCTGCTCAGAGTGAGTGGGACACTGGGGAAGCTGAGCAGGGCCCTGGTGGCTGCAGCAGCTGCAGCAGTGGCAGCAGCAGCCCTGTCCAGACGCTGCTGTTGGCTGGGCCAGGTCTGTCCATCTATGAGGTTGGGAGCAAGGTGTAATAGGGTACGTTGGGGGGTTGTATACATGGGTGCTTTGCTCCCACCCACAAAAAATGTGTGTCTGGGGTGGGAGGGAGGATGGAGGAAATAGGACTCTGAAACTCCAAGACAGACTTTCTCTCCCTATGTTTGAGGCTTTCCAGTCATATAGCTTTAGCTTTTGCTTGCCTCTTCAGTGAAGCAGCTGGGGGGGAGTGAGGAGGGAGCACAGGTTTTCTGGCTCCCAGTTCAGCTGTGCAGCTCTCAGCAGCCCCAGGAGGAAAGCAAGAAAATGTAGTCGACCTGTTCTTCAGTACCTGATATGGCATCACCCAAGCCTTGTCCAATTAGGGAGTGCCATTCTTACTCAGTCTGCCTGAAATATCTTTTGCTTCCTCTGGCCAATAAGGCCAGAGGGTTTTGCATATTTTGCCCAGATACAGGCCCCAGCTTACCATGTGCTAAGCATATGGCCAGAGCACCAGGGACCATCTTGCCCACAAACACACACATGTACACACAATATACAACCAAAAGCACACACTTTACCATACACAACCAAAGTTGTGATTGTGTGGGTGTGATACAATTGTAACAACTATCAGAACTGAGTCCTTAGTGTGTAATCAGTCATTTACCTGAAAAGTATTCTAGCTATCCCTATCATCAGCCCATAAGCAGCAGATGCAAACTTGGGCAAACGATAAAAAAAAAACTGCTTGGCAAACGATAAAAAGGAGAAGGATTCATTTCCAAGAGAAGAGAAAATTGTTAGTTCATTAAGGACTGCTTTGAAATAGTCAAGGTTTTTGGTCGAGCTAGATTACATACCTTTTGGAGCTTCAGAAAGGCAGCAAATTATGTAATCATGATATACTAGTGAATAAACATTTGAGCTTTAAAATGAGCCTAGGGTAGTTCATGTTCAAATTAATCTCTCTGTGACATTTTCTACTGTGCTAGCTATGGTAATCAGCTAGAGCAATGGTGTCACCCTGTGGCCAGAAAGATTGGCCTAAAAGATTTCTTCTACTTTGTACTTTATTCACTTTACCTAATGCAGAGTCCAAGCAGAAGTAATTTGATTCTTTTCCCTTCTACATTAGTGCTACATAGTTTACTACATAAAAAAATGACCCTCCATTTATCAAAACGAACAGAAGGATAAATAAAATACTGCATTCCATTACAAATTGATGTGTCAAGTACTTGCCTAAAGACTCTTTAATTAAACTTGCATCATCCAAAAAGAATTAAAAACAAAAATGATCATTTAAATAATATGTTCATAAATGTTCAACTCTGCTCACCCTCTAACTCTGAAGAAACAGAAACAAGCCTAGAAAATTATTAAACTTATTGTCAATCATTGTAAGATCTTCAAAACTTGACCCATCTTTTTGTTTTGGCATCTGACAAAATTCTGGTCCAGGATTAAGGTAGGTAGATACTATGCAAGACAAATAATAAATACTCACTTCATAATTGACCTATCTACTACTTCTAGGCAATAACACACCTGTTTAATAGATGTTTTGCATTATAAGGATAGTTTCAAAACAGAATTTTCTGAGGTAGAAGTATATCAACTTTGCTATCCTTCAGTCATTTTATAGAAGAAAAGTAAACTTTCTTTGAAACGTCTCTCTCCTTCAACAGGTTAAGCATACTGGAGAAAGTTTATAAGCAGAAAGGCAAAACATTTTGGTATTGAGACACAGAACACATTTGTACTGCCACTGACCATGGTGCAGAATACTAGAGCAGAATAGCTTATCTGCTCTTAACACACTAAACTCTGAAAAAAAATGCAGCTGCCCTTAGTCGGGGGTTAGGTGCCAGTAAGCCACCCAACACAGAGTAGTTATTGGCGCATGCTGAACAACATTTTAAGGCAGCTACTCAGCATTCATTCCCAGGCTTAGTGCTCACAGAGTGAGACATCAGTATGTGTGTTTCACTTATAGTGCTCCCTTGCACAGTCCAGATACTGTACAGACATGCTTAAGGTAATTAACCCTCAAGTGGTTCAGAAAGAACTAAATGCCAGGAAACTATAACAGAAGAAATGTTATGACAAGGATGCTAAGCAATTGACTTCTTTCCATCTATATAGATGGCTATAGTTTTAATGGAAAGTGGCTGGCAACCTTGAATTTTAAGAGCTAAAATACTCAAGCGCTTATGTCAGGGTCACCCATAACTTCCTTTGAGTTGCAAGGAGTATCACTTGCAAATCAAGGGAAGTGATTTTGCCACTCTATTTGGCACTTGTGAAGCCTCACTTGAAGTACTGTGGAACCCAAAACTGCACACATTTCACTTCATAGCTTGGTAAGAGTCCAGTGAATAGTAAAAAAAAAATGGTTAGGGGCCTGGGAAATGAGAATTACAGGAAAGGGATAGAAGGACTAGTCTGGAGAAGATAAGATCAAGGAAGGATTTGATAACAATATTCAAATATCTGATATGCAATTAAAGAGAGGATGGAAATGGGCTTTTCTCTGTGGCTGAAAGAGATCGAACTAGGAGCTTTAGCAGAGGAAGTTTAGGTTGGCGATTAAGAGAACCTTTTGGACTATGAAGGTGCAAAGGAACTGGTGCTATGAAGGTGCAAAGCTACCTAGGGAAACTGTAGAATCTCCACCCTTAGAAGTTTTCAAAAGCAGGATAGGCAGACACTTGGCTGGGATGATACAGTCAAGGATGTTCCTGCCTTGAACAAGGGGCTGGATTAGATGACTTCCAGAGTCCTCTTCTAGCCCTATGTTCCTGTGATCCTATATCACAGGAAAGAGAGAAACGAAAGTCAAAGAGGATACTGGTCCCAAAGTCCTCTGGGTCCCAACACTGGCCTTCCATTTCTTGATTGCATTCAGGGTACCCTCACACTAACATAAACAATAGCTGACCAGCACCCAGTCACTGATTATTCAAAATATTGACAGCCTTGACTTTAGGTAGCAGAGCATTCTTAGTAGCCATGCAGACCACAGAAGAAGGAACTATTTCTAGGATAAGGAGTGGCCTAGCAACAGGGCTGGCAGTACGGCTGAGACAGTATTTTTTGATGGATACAAGTAAAAGTCAAAATACCCTAACCTGGTAAAGTCATTCAGGCAGTTACTCTAACATCTGCTGCAGATTTCCATAACCAGTATATTTTGTTAAATCAACCTTACTATTTTGTGGTTATTTCTCTTTGTTTTGTTAAAGGCAAGCTCAAGTCAGTAGCTTCACTATTTTGAAATGATAAACCCTTTCCCTCCCCCTTCCCCTTCCATGCATCTTTGTGTTTCTAATTCTTTCTGTCAAGCCCTATAGATGTACCCATTTATGAGAGAAAAATAACTATGCACCCAAGTACAGCTGTTCTGCCTTGCTTGTCAGTAAAGTGTAATTTAGACAGCTTTGTTTTCCCTGTAAAACAGGACTATAAACTTGTGTGTGTGGGATATAACATTTTGCCTTGTGACAGGGTCACAACCTTTGGTAGTTCTGGCACATATCATGGGATATAACCTTTTTTCTGTGTGACAGGGGTATAACCTTGTTGCACATCATGACTGGAGAGAAGAATTAAGGAACACTCTTTTACTAGTATTCCTAGGTATCAAACTTTATTGCATGGGGAGAAGCAGGAGTCTTACAAATGAAGACAAAAACATAAGACAGTAATAAAATAGGATATACTTTCATGGCTATAAGGTCTGGCACAATACAACTGTATTTCTCTTCTCCATTACTCACAAACTTGTTAAGCCTAAAAACTGGTCTTCATAAATTAAATAAATATATTCAAGCTGTTTGTAGAACTACAAAGATGGCAAAACGACTACCTTTTAACTACCTTTTTCAAAGAGGTAGCGTACATATGACTGCCTTTTTCAAAGAGGACCTTCTTACTTTTGTATAGTTAATGTTAACACTTGCAGTTGTGTAGTGCTACAGGGGTCTTTAAAACCCTTAGCATCCTATGGTCCTTTGCTTTCCCCTGCCTACTCCAAGAGAGAGGGAGGGAGGGAGGCAAGAAGGAAGAACAGCTGACTTCCTAATACTCCACTCAGTGGTAAACTGGTAAGGAGCCCACTGGGACCCTACTGCTGCTGCCAGTTGAGGAGCCCTGACTCTTTCCAGGGACCTTTAAAGTAGTGGCAACAATTCTTGCAGGGGAAGCTCGTTCAGGAGAGCTGAGGCTGCATGCTTGTCTGGCTCTGCTAATCAGCTGACCAGGAGAGTGGAGCAGGGGAGGATTAGAATCAAAGGAGTCCTTCCGCTGATTCAAGAGCCCTAGTAAAAGCTGGGACTGGCAATGGCAGCCACGCTACCTGGGGTGGCAGGAGTAAACAGGGCAGTTCTCCTTGCCCCTGCCACCCTCGCAGGTATCAGGCAGCTACCTTTAAGAGCCTGTCTCCTTCCCAGGCTTCCATGGGCAATTGATGCCTCCTGAGTCGGGGGGCACTTGCCCCCTCCTTCCCCCCTGCACAGCCAATCAGTGATTGGGAAGGGTGGGGCCGGTCCCCTCACGGCTGATTGTTTCAGCTGGGAGAGGGGGTCCCCCGTGGTTGATTGTGCTTCTCCTGGCACTCAGACTGCCTGGCTGGCACTCTCAAGGGGGTCACCAGCACTCCCGCCTGCCTGCCCTGGCCATCACCTAAGAGGGAAACACAGCCTGTTAGGGGGTGCACCAGCACTCAAGTGGTCCACGTGCACCCCCATACACCCCTTACATGTCACCACTATAAGTTCCCTTAGGGGTGGATGAGCCCAAGTAGCAGTCAAGGGACTCCTATCCCCCATGGCTGGAGAGTTCAGGTTGAAGCAACTTTATAGCTCTACAGCCAGGGAACCAGCATGCCTGTGCCCCATAGTATTATAGCTACATAGTACTATAAATGAATGCCTATCCATACCCTCCTTTGAAAGGCCCCAATATCAAGGCCCTATTATGGTTTTGTATCCATTCACTCCAAAGTGTACTTGTGACTATGCTCCAATTTTAGTAGCTGTGGTGTCACTGAAGCAGGTTCTCACCTCTTTGCCAGGAGGGATAGACCTGACTCAGTGTGAGCCATAAGTGGTGCTGACTAGCTTGCTGCATTTAAGCACCCTGCCTTGCTTCCTTTGGCAAAAGATTTCATATCTAAGTTTGACTATCCCCCACTGTGCCATGTTCCTGCTTTCCTGTTGCACCCTCCCACTGCACTATTCTTCTCTACAGCTAGGCAATCGTGTAATGATTATAAAAACCATGCAGTTAGCAAATGGCTGATAATGGATTCATGATAGTCATAACTAGACTTCTGTCTCAAATTGGATGGGTCACCTGGGGCTTTAGCCCTAAACAACACAAAACAGGTCCCAATTGGTGGTCCTCATAAATAGCTTAGCATGACTAGAAATGGATTTCAGTTGGAAGCTGGACCTGATCTTCTGTAAACTGTAAGAGTGTTCAGATTTGAAATTATGAGTTGGGCTACTAGTTCTGTATCCAAAGTATAAAAATATCTAATTTCTACTTCCATCATTTGGAAGCAGACATTGAACACCAGTCCCTACCTATCCTCACTCTGTTCCTTATTCTCTCTCTTAGGTTTCCTACTTATCACTCTCCCCACTTCCTTTCTTTATCCTCACTAATCCCTTCGCCTCCTCTACTTACTTACCCCAAACACACACACAGGTAAGGAAGACTGATAAAAGGAGAATTTTGCTGATAGACTCATTACAGTTACAAATACCAGAGACGTTTGCATAATTTCTGCATATTTGTGAACTAAATATAGCTGATTTTGATTTAGATGACAGATCTGAATTAAGAACTAGTCTCTTTTAGGAGTCTGAATATAAATCCACTCTCCAAATTTTAATTTTGGTGACATTTAGACACTACTGAGTTGCTCCATTTCCTATTATGATGGGAATTCACTGCCCAATCTAAGTATTTAGGAGGAATCATATAATCAGGTTGGAAGAGGCTATCTAGTTCAACCCCATGCTGAAAGCAAGGTCATCTTTAACTAAACCATGTCAATCAAGATTCTCTCTAATCTGATCTTAAAAACATGGATGAAGATCCCACAGCCTTTAATAGGTAGCTTGTTCTAATGCGTAGCCACACTCAGTGAGAAAGGTCTCCCTAATATCTAACCTAAATTTTGCTTGCCACAATTTAAAAACTTTTGTTCCTTATCCTGATTTCCTATAGCCACAGGAAGTGTTCTACGTTGTACAGATAATTAAAAATTCATTGAACTAGAGAAAGGGTGCTCAACCCTCTGGCTTACAGGCCAGAGTTAGCCTCTAGAGCCATGTCACCTGGTCTAGGGGGTTTCCAATGGGTCCGAAAATGTGGTGGCAGGGGGACAGTGGCAGTGTTAATTACCACTCCCTGATGCTAAATTTCTGGACCCACAGGGAGTCCTGTGGTCTGGATAGTGTGGACTTTTGTGCTATATCAGCTACCCAGGGTTTGCTCCCAGCCTACAGGACTGGCTGAAGGCAATGCAGGGCCTGATCACAGCATGCGGCGCTAGGTTGGGGTGGCACAGGATGCCATAGACCGATCCTGGCCCATGGGACCAGACTGAATGGAGCCCAATACCAGTGTGTAGGGCCATGCAGAAAGGAGCTTGATCTCAGTAAACAGAGGTCAGCCAAAGTCACACAGAGTCCAATGTGGGCATGTAGGTCCAGATTCACCCCAGGGACTAGTTCAGAGATTTAAATATAAAAAATTCCTGACTGGACTGGAACAGGGGTGCCTCAGAAGTGCCTTGGAGTTTGACTCAGCCAGAGGAGGGGTTTAGACCAGGGTCTCTCACATCTCAGCTGAGTGGGATCTTTCCTCCAGAAATTGTCACCTGGACCTGAGGCCCAATGCCTGGGAAAGTGAGGCTTACTAGAAAACATGGGGGCAGGAGGGCCTGAGGCCTAAATGAGAGTGAAGCCTAGAGAGAGGCCTGAGTAGGAGTGAGGTCCAGGTATGTCAACAGATGTCCAAGGCCCGAGGGGCGCAAAGCCCAGAAGCCCCAGTGAGGGGGCAGAGTTGAGGGCTGCTGGAGCCTATGTAGAGTAGGGTCTGAGGGGTCCTGAAGGACTGTGCATAGGCCACAGCAAAGGCCCCAGTGAGGCAGCATGTGGCCAAGGCACATCTATGGACACCTAAAGCCAAGTTTGGGTCCGCTAAAGGGCCAGGGAAATTTGAAGTGATACATGGTAAAAATGCAATCAGAACTGCTGTTTCTACAAAACAGGTTTCACAAAAACAAAAGAAAAGAAAAATGCAGGGAACACATGTCTAGGTCTTCACACCACTTTAAATACTTAGTGTTGAAAAGTGGACCTCAGTGAAATCAATAGCTTTTCCACTGATCTCAACAGCATCATGATTTTTCCTAAGGGTTATACAAATCTTAAGAGGTGCATAGGACCTTGTGTACCAAGAGAAACTTTACCTTTAGGTCCTTCATTCACTTTTAGTACTAA
This sequence comes from Caiman crocodilus, assembly GCA_030014935.1. Classification (NCBI taxonomy): domain Eukaryota; kingdom Metazoa; phylum Chordata; order Crocodylia; family Alligatoridae; genus Caiman; species Caiman crocodilus. The sequence goes on along the minus strand of JAGPOW010001918.1, from coordinate 40,621,088 downwards.
CAGATTTATTCTAGTTTCAACATGAAAAATGCATTTTTGTGGGTGTAACTGATCCAACGTTGATCCACATAGATCCTACAACAATCTCAAGTAGTCAATAACCTACAGTTTTGATACTGAGAGTGTTTCACAGATGAGCCACACAACCCGAGGAGATCACACAGAGGCAAAAAGTAAAACGTTCGACCCCATTCAAATCAATGGCAAAGCTCCCATTGACTGTAGTGGGATAAGGATCTTACATACATAGCATTCTTGGCCAGATGAAATCAATTGCATTTTCAAACAGTAAAGGATTACTTTGAAAAATGCTGAGTTCAACGTAAGCCTTCAGATAAGTTAGAAGTACTGACCCCATAACTAAAAATAAAATGCAAACATAGTAATTCATTTGTCTTGCTATAAAATATCAAGCATAGGTTAGTCATTGGCTAACCTAATATATGCTTATTGCTTTTCAAAAAATTGCTTATGACTGTAAATCTATATGCGTCTGATTGAGCCATGACTATAAACCTCATGGCATTCAATCTTAATGAAATAATTTGCCTTAAAAGCCAGCCACCATTAGAGCTGTTTAGCGCTTTCTTCTATATAAATTACATGAAAAGCGTATGTTTTTTCCAAAATATTTTATTCTTCATTTATAAACAACTTCTATACATATATCAGCCACTTGCATATTTCACAAGAGAGACTTAATTAAAAATAAGGCATATAAGATAGTGCAAAGCATGTTTTATGAGTTTGTGACCCAATTACTTGTTTTCAGGCAGCCAACAATCGAGTGAAATGATTAGCCTTTCAAATATATTCTCACATTAATCATATATACACACAGCTTGTCAGGAATCATACTAAACACTGACATATATGAACAGCCTTTTCTTTCATCTCCAACAATTAATGTAGAGGAAAATTTATGAAAAAGCTGATCTTGATGCAAGTCTTTAGAAAAAGAATTTGCAAGTGTCAACCCTAAAAATATAATGTATTTCACATTCTTCCCCACCCAATGTGTTAGTTGCCTTCATTGCAGAGCTGTCTTGAAACATTCTGGAAGCTTTCAGGGTATGGTTCCCTAAGCTCTCCAATAAAAGAGTGTCTAATGGATATATGTGTGTTTGCAATCCAGTCAACTTGGTGAAACCTTGACTCTTTAGTTACTGTTTGCAGTTGAGCATGATCAACAACAACAACAAAAAACCCTTTCCATCATGCTCCATTAAAGTCCCTCAAAATAACATAGCATAAATTCTAATGATATCATTCAGATAAATTGTTGGAAGAGAATATTAAAATTGATTGTATTAAAAAGGTTAATACCAAGAAGCAATTGATTTTCTTAAATCTTTTCAAATCTAAAATCATGGCTCAGAAAGCTACTAAAGCAGACTGAAAGAAAATGCCAATATATATTTTTGTTTTAGAGAATAGACTGCAGTACAGCACTTATGGGAAGGATTTATTATGGTTAGGATTCCTTATATGGTACCTACAGTCGTACTTGTTATGTAGTGCCTGTAAACTCACCTGTAAGAAGAGTGGGCAAAGATTGACTGTTGATAGGCTGTACAGCCAGGAAGTAACAGCTCCAGTCTGATATTCTTCCTGTTTCTGAGTAAAGTTTAATTTTCCTTGATTTTTAAATACAAGAATCTGATTGGTAATTATAAAAGATAAATGTTGTCATTACTGTATATCATTGCAAGTCTCATCACAAATTAGTTTACTAGTTTCTAATCAAAATCATATCTGTATAAGTCTGTTGTAGAAAATAACTGAGATTTTCCTTTACTTACAGTGGTATCTTGTAAAGCTTCCATATACTTTCAAATTTTGGCTATTGAACTTGGAATGGAATCTGGTTCTGAACCTTTTTAGACTACTGATCTCTGTCCCCCCTCTCATCCCCCTTCTCTATCCGTTGTAGTTTAGGAGGGGTTTTAAGATTATAATCTATTAGTTAGCATGGAGATATGATTGACTATAGAGAATTTCTCTCTCACAAACAGTTTTCTCGATCTGTCTCTGAAGCTTAGCTTATTTTATTTTCTGAGCCATATGTACACATATTCTCAATGGCCTATTTCTGTTAGTTGGTTGGCACATTCAAGCTATGTGTACTGAATCACTAAATATAGAAGATTTTGAGGCCTGCTTCATTTAAGTTTTTTCTGTTCCACATTAGCTACATCTTAAAAAACAAACAAACAAACAAAACCTGTGTGCCAGTAAAGGATATTCACACAGGCATCAACTAATATCTCACGCATCCCACAAACAGTATCTCCATTTTGGCTGAAATAAAGCTAAACAACACTTTAAAAAACATTGGAAAAAAGCTCTCTTTCAAAATTCTAAAACTTCACAAGAATTTCAGTTAAAAAAAATCATTTTTTCAGAGAAAACCAGAAATCTCTCTATATAAATCAGTTTTCTGCCTTTAGGCTCCACTCACCTCTTTTGCATAGCAAAATGGAAAGAGAAAAATATGCGGAGAAGTAAAATAAGTGGGGAAGTTTTTAAAAAAGAATAAAATGTGGAAAGATTAAGCAGCAACACATTTCAGAAAATTTCCAATAAAACCTTGAGAAACTTTGAGTAAATGATAATTCTTTTTTGGCACCCATAGAATGCTATTTGTTTGAAATTTGTTTGAAAAATGCAAAGGGACATTATTCAATTTGATCTCTCCTGAGTTTGTCCTGGCAGCATCTGATATCCTGAAAGGATAAAATTGATGATAATTTCTGGAGATATTGTGTGTGTCAATAAAGCTTACCACACATTGTTTCTACATCTGCTCATTGTTTATAGCACACTGACTGACTTCGAGCTGTATAAATTTAATAGCGGAGGAAAAATAAGAGCTCTGTGGTTATCAGAATATATGATATTTTCAGTTTCATAAATATTCACAACTAAAATGCAACAGTTAATTCTTTAAAGAGTACATTTTCTTGAAAAGTAGAATATGATCACTGTTGGGCTGAATTTGGGACTCAGTCCCTATACTTTTGTTCCAGGTGAACACAACCCTCAGACCGATCACAACACCTGTCAGTTGATAATAGGCAAATTTATTGATACAATGTGATAACAGAAAAGCTACAAACAATCAAACGATTCTATATCTATCAATCCTAGGGCTGTCAGTGTCAAAGTATATCTGGTCAAGATGCAGGCTCCACTCTGAGGCTCTCTCTCTTAGGTGTCAGCAGTCTGGAGGTGGGATGCTGAGGCCTACAGCCCCCGCACCAGTGCTGTGCTGCTCTGTTGCGTACTACAAGGAAAGATCATTGCTCCCTTTTTTCTATGTTTCAAAAACAAAGTGTATATTTTACTCCGGGGCACATTGTATGTGAAAAAATATTGTATTAACAGCAGTAGTAATATACTAATAAAGAAAGACTTCATTGTGCTAGGCTCTGTGAAAGAAGATAGTAGTAAATAAACGTCTAATCCTCCTGCTCCTGCCACACTGCTCTGGGCAGGGGGGGAAAGCTGCAGCAGGGCAGTTCCTGCCCCAGCGTATGGGACCAGCTTCAGCTCACAGCTGCCTTCCACCCACTCTGCCCACCCAGTGTAATGAGCATCCATCTGCGTTGGCCAAGTGGGTGGAAAGCTGGTAACTGGAGCCCTGCATAGCAAGTGGACATAAGTTACCCAGAATCAACATGAGAAATTGTTCCAGATTGTAAGTGAACAGAGATTTATTATTTTTACAGAAAGGATAAGAGTACATTAGCAGTTTGCCCATAGAGAAATTATTCCAAATAAACTTATGTTGTTTTGCTGATCTCATGATATGAAAAGTTTATCAGGTAGCCAGATGCTGGTTCTAAAAAGCAATCTTGTGCTACATGGCACTTTGAGTCTGTGACTACCATCTGAACAGGAGATGCCCAATTCTGATCCAATTTGTACATGTTTTTCATTGGCATGACACTTTTTACTTTTTACACCATTCAGGAATCAGAAATATGCCCAGAATATATGGAAAAATATATACTGTCAACCAAAACACATTTCCTCTTTCTTCCAGTACTTAAAGATGACTAGCCAAGGGAAAAGCTTCTACAGTATAACACCACAGGTAAGGCAATATATAAACTAAACTCACTAGTGAAACAATAAAGGATGATAGAATATATGTAGGTTTCCAGGCTTGTTTCCTTGGCAAGGAAGAGAACACTCCTGAGAATAGCGTCAAGCTTTTCTGTTGCCTGCAACATTAAAACTGGTGAAGGAAGTGTCGAGGGGGGCAAAAAACCCCCAACACATCCATCTATTCCCATGTGTTATGCTGTATGCTCACATTTTGAATGCTTTCTTTTTAGTTGAAGTAAACTTCTTGTAAGGGCCAGGAACACTGCTTGAAAAGCAAACTGCATCAACATTTGTCCCGTAAGGAACCTGGGGGTATTTGTATCAAGGATTAATGGAGGGGAGAGGGGGACCTACACACACTCAGTTGATCTCAATTTACACTTTAAAAAAGGGCATCACTTATTCAGTTAATTTTAAAAAATGGTATCTATGAATGCATTCATTAATTAGTTTAACTTGGCTTAACTTGGCTTAATAACCTGCATTTAAAAGGAGATCATTGGATGAAGGAAATCTGAAAAATAACTTATGTTGACTTCTTAATGTCCATTGGCCTGTAACAAATAATAGAACACTATGTTAATTCAGAAAATCATAAAATGTATGTGATAAAATTCTCTGTCTTTGATTTATAACATTAAATATGTATATACAAGAAGCTGTGCACTCAGAGGCAAGCAGGATCTAATTTTCTCACAAAGGTCTCTGAATTCTATGCCACAGACATGGTAGAATAATAGAAAAAAGAACCCAAAGCAGTTTGGTTAGAAATATATAAAATCTCAAGTTAAATATAAAAATGAATACTATAACCAATACAGTAGCCTCCATCACAGAAATAATAGGAAAAATAAAGCAGGCAGTGTGTTCTAAGCAACAAAATTGTTTGCATTACTTCCCCAAATTCTAATTTCTTAAGTAATCGCTCATTTTCCAGTAGAACAATCACCCATTTTATTGGCTATTTAGACTCTGGCAATAAAATCTGCCCCTGCATGAAAGCTCTGTCTCCAGTTTCAGTAACGAATGAGTTCTGCCCTCATTGATCAAATTTAAAGTTAGTTGGTGCTGTCATGCTAAGGAGGCCACACAAAGCCAAAAAGCAGTAGCAGTGGTTATTAATGGCATTACTAATATATTTAGTAGACAGAATTTAGAGTGAGAATTAAGATCCAAATTTGTCTGGTTTCATCAGATCACCCATTAACTCTGTTTTGCTAGAGGCATCAGGCCAGCTGTATCACTCTGATACTAATTTTATTTTGTTTTGTTCAACAGTTTGTTTCCTTGATATAGTTAATTATTTTAAGTAGGAGTGTTTTAAAGGAGTTCTATTTAGTTTTCACTTTTTTGGTTTCCTATTCTTTATTCTTTGCATATAAAATGAAGAGAAAATAAAAGATGCAGGTATGCTGTACACCTTTTTAATTATATATAGTTATATGTTTACACACACATTGTGCAGTCTCTATTCTGTTCTCCAACTCTGTTTTCACAAGCGGTCAGGACAGGGATGTCCAGCTTCTAAGCAGTGAGGGGCTACATGGCACTGCTCCCAGCCACAGGCCTCCAGGCCCCTTGGCTACATGGATCTAACATAGCTAGTTCCATTTAGAACTAGAATTTGAAAAACTGAGATAATATTCTTCTTTCAATCGTTCAGATCATGCTTGAGCTGGATATTTATCTGTTCACATTACCATAGGACTCATGTGCTTCACAAATATTAACAAGTATTATTAGCCATATTAAACATGGAGGAAAATTAAGTCAGGGACCAAACACAAGTAATTTGCCCAATAGTACATGGCAAAAATTGGGAACTGAGCACAGATTTGCTGAGAACCATTCTAGCTTTTTCATTCCATTCCCAGCTCAGACACAAGGAAGACTGAAAAGGTATCTAGGAGGATTTCATGTTCAGTTTACACAAACTAGGATCTGTTCTGGATGAGGACTCAGATTTTTGGACACTTACCGAACAATTGAAATTTTGGATGTTCACTCATTATTACCAAGTACCATATGTTCACTTCTTATATTTGGAGTCCATAGCATTCATAGTTTCTGGCAATAATGAATATTATCATAAGCACAGAAAAATAAAGGAACATAAGTACTGATTTGAATTGCACAGTTCAGAGCAACTTATTTTAGGTATAAAGTGTGTCAGTGAAACGCCTAACAGGATCCTTTGAACTAACAACATATAACAATTTCTATCTTTACTCTAGCTCTGTATTGAGGATGCCATTGGCAGCCTTCAGAAAAGAGTAGAATAGGTAGAACTGGAAGGAAGAAATAAAAATCATGTATGCTTCATATGCACGATGGAAATTAGGGTAGTGTAGAAAAACTTAGTATTGTCATTTCTGGACATGTGAGAACTTCTTTTTAGTATTCTATTGGTGTACTCCTAATATCCTGTATCACTTTAAATAAATCTGATTATACAATATTCATCCTTAACAGGCACAGGTGCTCACTCTTTATACATAAATTGCCTAATAATACTTGTATCCATTATTATCACCAGTTGAGTTAGTGAACCATATTCTCAGTTGCTTTCAGGTAGTTGACTGCTTATATAAAAATCCGCATATGCTGAGAATCTGTCCCAACAGAATTATTTGTTGAATTGGATTCTAATAAACTGAATTTAATCAAAAGATGGTTTGAAAAGGTGTCAAACTAACAAGAATTACCAATACTAATATTTCTGGCAGCGAGCCTCAAGCCAATCCAAAGGAACTCCCGCACTTGGTCATAGCCAGTGCCATATAGAAACAGTTCTTCATGTGAGCAGTTCTAATAGTAGTTGTCAGCCCAATAGCAACAGCAACTACTGGATTCCCTACTGTGGCTTCTTTTAGTTTGGACAATAACATATATAATATCTTTCTCTTCATGTTGCTTATAAATATCATCAAACCTTGAACTCAACTAAGAAACTATCTTTCTTTGTCCTGACTGCTAAGAAGCCTGTGAATAACTTGCATCTCGGCCTCCTTCAGTTTTTAGATGCTTTCCTATATGTCATTTCTTAAATTGCTGCCTCTAATATAATGTCATATTGAGACTAGGAGCTAACACATTTCTGCTAACCTTGATTTTGCTCCCCTATTTTTATCTATGCAATTAATCTGGTCTTCAGGCATATTTTCTCCGTAGATTCATAGATGTTAGGATTCATAGATGTTAGGGTTGGAAGGGACCTCAATAGATCATCGAGTCCGACCACTTGCATAAGTAGGAAAGAGTGCTGGGCCTTGATGACCCCAGCTAGATGAATATCCAACCTCCGCTTGAAGACCCCCAGGGTAGGGGAGAGCACAACCTCCCTTGGGAGCCCATTCCAGACCTTGGCCGCTCTAACTGTGAAGAAGTTCTTCCTAATATCCAGTCTAAATCTGCTCTCTGCTAGCTTGTGGCCATTATTTCTTGTAACCCCTGGGGGCGCCTAGGTTACTGAAACCTCACCAATTCCCTTCTGTGCCCCGTGATGAACTTATAGGCAGCCACAAGGTCACCTCCCAACCTTCTCTTGCAGAGGCTGAAAAGGTCCAGGTTCTCTAGTCTCTTCTCATAGGGCTTGGTCTGCAAGCCCTTAACCATACAAGTGGCCCTTCTCTGGACTGTCTCCAGGTTATCCACATCCCTCTTGAAGTGCAGCGCCCAAAACTGCACGCAGTATTCCAACTGTGGTCTGACCAGCATCCGATAGAGGGGAAGTATCGCCTCTTTGCATCTATTTGTCATGCATCTGCTGATGCATGATAAAGTGCTATTAGCTTTTCTGATGGCTTCATCACACTGCCGACTCATGTTCATCTTGGAGTCCACTAGGACTCCAAGATCCCTTTCCACTTCTGTGCCACCCAGCAGGTCATTTCATAGGCAGTAGGTATGCTGGACATTTTTCTTCCCTAGGTGTAGCACTTTGCATTTCTCTTTGTTGAATTGCATTTTCTTGTTTTCTGCCCACTTGTCCAACCTGTCCAGGTTTGCTTGCAGCTGTTTCCTGCCCTCTGGTGTGTCCACTTCTCCCCACAGCTTTGTGTCATCCACAAACTTGGACAGAGTAGACGTCACTCTCTTGTCTAAGTCACTGATAAAGACATTAAAGAGTATCGGTCCAAGGACCGAGACCTGCGGGACCCCACTGCCCACACCCTTCCAGGTCGAAACCGAGCCATCCACTACAACTTCCTGGGTGTGACCCTCTAGCCAATTCACCACTCACCAGACTGTGTAGTCATCTAAGTCACAGTCTCTTAACTTGTTCAGCAGTATGGGGTGGGATACTATATCGAATGCCTTCCTGAAGTCTAAGTATATGACATTCACCCCTCTTCCTGTGTCCAGGCGTTTTGTAACCTAGTCATAAAAAGAGACTAGATTAGTCAGGCACGATTTGCCTGCTACGAACCTGTGCTGGTTTCCCCTCAGCATAATTTGTCCTGCTGGGCTCTCGCAAATGTGAGCCTTGATAATTTTTTCGAAGACTTTGCCAAGGATGGAGGTGAGACT
>JAGPOW010001918.1:40595297-40606818 GCA_030014935.1 Caiman crocodilus | reverse complement strand
TCTCTGTGCTCCTGAAGTTTTTAACCTTCTTCCTGGCTCTAGACTAATCAGTTACTGCTGCTGTCAGCCTTCCAGCCCAGCAAACTCTTAACTGCAGCTGGGTCTCCAAACTGAGCACCTCCTTACAGTGTCACAGACTTTGACTGTACAGTGACAATAGTGAATTACTAACAAGAAATACACATTAGCATCAGAACAGGACATCTAACTGTTGCAAACAACCACAGAATCCAGAACTCTTTGGTGATAGACACCTACAGCAACATTCTGCCTTGGGCTAGATTAGTATTTTATTACCTGCCCAGAGACAGAGGGGGACCATGCTATTAGGCTTATTCTATAGATGGACTTATCTTGTTTTATTTTTCTGCATCAACTTCAACATTTCCCCTTCTTTTGTGTCCCTTTCCTTTTATCTCCTTGTGCTGTCTCTTTTTAGAAGGACCATCAACTCATGACTAGACTGCAGTAGATGATAACCTTTTAGAAGTGCTTATGCTTCTATCCTGATTGTTTCTTTAAGTGATTAAAGGACAAATAAACAATATTAACAAACATTGATTTTTCTTAACATCAGGACAAATTTGACCTTGTGGAAATATTAGACCAGATGATAATGTGTGCATTACATAAATCTTCCCAGAAGGGATTAAACAGGTCAATAAAATGAAACTTTTAAAAGATACTATTGGATTATATTCTCTTAAATTTGGTAAAGCTTCGCATTCTAAATACTTGTTGCTGCTCTTTTTTCAGTAGAACCCATTGTGTGGTAATGAAGCTACCAAAATGATGTTCTAATAATTTTAAGAGCTTAATGCAACCTCACAGCTAGGAAATGAGGATTCTGTATTGGGACAATCAACTTTTCACTGAATATCAGGGAGGACATTTCTATAAAGCAAGTATGAGATGCAGAAAATGGGAAATTTTCCTCTTGTTCAATGCAATCTTTTTTTTTTAAAGCATTATCTGGATAGCAGGTACTACTTAAGTTAAGGATGCTACATGGAGTGGTTGCCTTTGCCCATGCCAGACTGTAAACCTTGGTAAAAAAAACCAAAACAAAACCCCCAAACCAGTAATAACAATGTCATTTGGAATGCCACTGTTGCCTTGCAAGTGGAAAACTAAAAGGAGGTCCTGGCAAGTAGTTTTGGCAGCAGCTGAACAGCATTGGCATCATGAGCCTAAAGTGTTGGCTATCGCTGGGGCAATCTACCTCAACCCACATTGGAATTCCAAAGCATTCCATCAAACGCAACTGACGAGAGATTCAGGGCATGTGCAGACAAACACGGTTGTGCAGTATGTGGCTCTACAAACACATTTGCAACACCACATACCTCACAGTCCAGTGTTCTCTGTCCTGCAAAGGCATGTTGGCCAAGCATGTGCTGTGCCAGGTATTTTTTTCCATGGTTTTTTTTGACCTCTGGTTATCCAAGGAAAAAAAAAAAAACTGATGAAAAAAATGAAGCAACACACACTCAGCCAGTGCATGCTGCGGAAAAGCAGAGGCAGCCACCCGGGGCTGTGCTCCGCTGCCAGCCAGGCTTTGCGTGGCAGAATCACCATGGCTGTAGCCCCAGGAGGCTCCCAGGACCCCAGGTAAGGCTGCTGGGGCCAGCCTAGTGCTGGCCCCAGCCTTCCCTACCCCACCTGGGGCAACTTGCTAGCAGCCAAAATGCACGTGGCATGGGTCTTCACTGGGGACAAGTAGCAGTGGTGCACCACTGCTACTTGTTTCCAGGGAACAAAACAAACTTGCATGTCTGGATGCACCCTCAGTGTGCATCTTAAGGAGTTGCAGGAACATCTTTGGCATCTGAGCACAAGCAGGGAATAAGTCCTACAGAGACTGAGTTTTTCAGTCAGGCAAGACTAGTCTTGTACTAAAAAGTTGTTATCTGTTACTGCTGCCATTCAACCATACTATTCATTTGGTTCTCAATTACTGGTATTTTCAAGATCCTAATATTCTTCATCAAAGCTTTTTCTACCTTAAAAGCATCACCACTCTAAAGCAAACATTGGGGTCCAAGCCTAATTAAGTGGTGGCTGAGGTCCACGGTGGATGTTCCTATCTTCCTAGGCATCATTGAGGGAGAGTCATAAAGGAATGCCTTAGCTCAGATGGGCCTTCCATTAGTTTTGCAGTAATTGTGCTATGCCAGGTCCCAGGCAGAAAATGTATACCAAATAATTTAAGTGCCCTTGCTACCCTGGCTCATGGAACTAAAGCTCCATAGACTAGACTTATTCAGAACAAAGGCCAAAGGAGCTAGTGTGCTCAAAAGAGCACAAGGGAACAGAAATAGAAACAAGTAATCTAGGAGCTAGCTATCATAGGAGAGAGAGACCTATCTCTGACCTTGATCATAGGTCAGTAGTCTAGGTATGTCCTTTGCAATACATCATCATACAGAGATTTTCTTGGGCAGGAAACTGTTAGGATTGGTACCCCACAGCTATGGGATGGTGCTAATGGCACTATTCCACTATGGTTGGTTTACTTACTTGTAAATCAGATTTTAAGCCTTGCTTACTATATGGTACACATTTACTGGGGCATTTTCTGCAGATGATTTTCTTCCCTTTTTAAACTCTGCTATACAAAAAACCCCCAAATTAAAAAAAAAAACAAACTTCTAAAATGCACTCCCAAAAATTCCCAAATCACCTATTTGCTCCATTACTGGAAGCATTTTGGTGTCTCAAGCAAATAGTTAATTACTTAATAGTTAATTATGTACTTACTGGATTGGATAAATATGTAATTAAAGGAGCTATTAAAAAATAGATTGTAGATATGTAACAGCCCCCATGGAGTATGGAATACTTTGCCATTTTGGTATCTCACAAGAGAGCTGTTCATTCCTTCAGATTTACTTTAAACTGCTGTATTTGCTCTATAAGATACTTCTGTTCCTGCTATCCTTGTATTCTTAGATTGGTAGGGCTCATGGTCCATGGCTAGCTGATGAGTTGAAGGAGCACTAGTGCCATCATCATGTAGCTAAAAAATGAAATCCCGTATCAGCCCGCAGGGAAACTATATATATAAGTACATTCAAGATGGCTGTGAAAGAATTTCTCTTGCATTGCTCTCAATTTATAGTAATAGCTTCAGCCTAAAATATCCGCTACTTCTGCCAGTGAGCTCTTTGCAAAAGTCCTATCTGAAAAATCTTAAGACCTTCAGCTCACAAGTTTTATCCCTGCCTGAATAAGCACTGCTTAAATACCCTTGAACAATCATAGATTTCACTTGAAATTGAAGAGCAGCAGCAAAATTATTTTCCTGCCTAGATAGTGGCTTCCTAATGGAGGAAGATGAAGAATATGATGCACATGAGAGAGATGTGGAACATTATTTATTCTTTATGTATTAATTAATTGAATTGTTAATTATTTAATTAGTATGAAGTTATGAGTTAACAAATGAATCCATTGGAAGAAAAGACTGCCCCAAGCCAGTACAACTGGCACATTCTCTAAAGGGAGTCAGAGTTGATCTAACATAAAAATTAGGCAGAATGGAGAGAAGCAGAGTTTCCCTTTCATCTGCCTAAAGCAGCAGAGAACCACCCCATATTCAGTCTATTTGTATATATATTTTACTATATATATTAATAATTTAATTCACTTTATTCAATAGCTGTGATAAGTATTTTTATAAAAAGAGATCTTGTCAATTAATAAATATATTTAGCTGAATAAATTTTCCACTCAACAGTGTCCCACAAAACCATAAATTTAAACAAAGATCAAAGTTAAGGTTGTTGCATTGAGCTGAAGTATTCTTTACACTAGTCAAAACAATGGGCTGGAAACTCAGTACGGCCAAGCCACAGCTACAGGAAGCAGAGAACTCTAATAAGAAGAATAGACATTCACTCTGCATAAATCACACCCCAAAGAATATAATGTAGCTGCCCCTCATTTGGCATTATGCACATTCTGATAACCAGGCTCAAGACAGATCTAACAGAGCAGTGGTGCTCAACCTTTTGGCCCTCCAGGACAGATAAGTGGGGTGAGGCCAGCCTACAGGCTGGATCAAGCCTCACACACCAGCACTGGGCCCTGGGGCCTGACACTACCCCTCTCCTACCTGGCATGCTGGGACTGATCCCTGGAGGCCCAGCACTGCCCCTACCTGACTCTGTGCACTGGGCTCAGGTGCCCAATTCAATGTTCAGAGTCTGGGGCTCCGCACAGGTCTGGAAATTTGGCGCTGGGAGAGCAGTACCACCATACTCCCACTGCTAAATTTCTGGACTTGTGGGGAGACCTGTGAGTTGAGTGGCACTGGACATTGGGTTGGGCTGGCCCACAGGCTGGTGGTTTAGCATGCTTCTAATAGAACTTACTAATACTAATACTAATAATAGAACTAATAGATTGTTACATTATGTGCTTTCAGGATGGAATACCCATGGATTACACGTACCATTCTTCACTCCTTAGCATGATCTGTCAACTCATTAGCATGGTCCTTCAACATTGTGGACATACTGTAAAGACACCTTTCTAATTCCCAAACCCACACTAGTTAGGCCAAAAGCTCATGCCATAAATGTTTCTGTAAGGTATACCATCTTCTTCAGTTCCTTAGAGTCTGGGGATCAGGCAGAACACTGTGTACTGTACCTAGCCCCTTGATGTCATGACTCTGGCATGCCCCTTCTCTTCCCTACCTTGACAAAAGCTTAACACATGCATTATACTGGTGGAGAAGCTAACCTTGCTCACCTACTTTGGGGCAGCTTTTCAGCAGCTTACAATACATGAAGTCAAGAAGCTGTCCTGCTGTGGGCAGAGAAAGATTTATGATGTCCTTAACTATTCATCACCTTTCCTTGCTCTAAAGTGCTTAGGTTTTGCACATAACATAATAGGTAATTGTTCTGTTGCTACACAGTAATCTTATCTCATTTTTAAGAAAATAAATCATTTGGGTGTTGGAAAAGTAAGAAATGCTTGCATAGACACAGGAGGAGGAACTGAGCTGGAAAGTAAACTTTCAGGTAACTCTCACATAGATGTTAAGTGCAGATGAAATTCATGACTATTCTCAAAGATCACCTATCTGTGGTGCTACGGGAAGAAAGAAAAAAATTGGATTCTAAAGTCCTGAAAAATTCATTTACTGTCCCCCTAGAGCATACTGTCGCTGTAGTTTTCTCTCAGAAAAAATATGAACAAAGATGATATACATAAATACAGAGCAGGCAGAGGTGGCTTAATCCAATCACAGGAACACTTTTTCTAAAGAATGACAGAAATATAAATTTAATGATGTAATAAGATTGTTCACCAAAGTAGCAGGTGGTCTCTCCCAAGTGATGAAGTTGACTTTAATCCAAAATGATTTCTTAGTATTCTACTTCATTCCTTTCTGACTTTCTTCCTTAATGATGTTCTTGAGGCATTACCATACATAATGTATAAATGATCTCTTCTCAGCATTACATTTATTGCAATAAGAAGTATTTAAAAAGTTCATCAGATGCTGTTTCACAATGACAGATTGGGCCATCTTGTAAAATGCAGATCCCCATGGTGACCCAGCAAGAAACTGCGCACATCTTGTGGTGCATGCAAATTGCTGCTTATTAGATATGCAGAACAAAACCGAAGATGATACAAAATCCAAGTCAGTTTGCCTTTTTTATACTGTAAAGTGTCTCAGGTTGTGAGTGAGACCCATATCTAAGTTTCAACAATTCCATAAGTTATTCAGTGTTCAGATGTGTGTTGGTGGGTTGTTTCTTAGTTTATAGTAAAATTAGAATTAATTATTAAATATATTTCTTAAGCTAGCAGAAACAGGATGATTTGTACCTCCACATTTCATGGGGGATAGTCTCTAGTTGTTACAATTCCTATTTGAAAAGAGAAGTCAAAGTTTGCCAGTCTTTGGAGTAGACCTGTGCCAGTTCTGGTTCTGATATAAAACAAGGTGAAACCCAGTAGCTTTAGATATGATTCACTTTCCTTTTGTTCAAAGGAAATATTGGAGTCAGCAGCATCTACTTCCTTTAAATATTTGATAAGAACTGAAATGCGTTATTTTCTGAAGTATCCTTTTCTGGGTATAGAAAAAAACTCCTATACAATGTGGAATGTATGTGTATAGACAGATACATACTCATGTAGCAGAAAGACCCCACACTTCCTTCCCTTCCCCCATCCACTTCTATTTTTCTCTTTTCCCTCTCTATCCTCTCTCTCTCTCCCCACTCCCCCATTCTTATATGAAATAAGGTCTAGGATAAATCTTTTGTGAGTTAAGCTAAGGAAATGAGTCTGTGCATTGCAATGTGTTACGATCGATAGATAGATAGATAGATAGATAGATAGATAGATAGATAAGTCTCTTTTAGGTTATGTATCACTAACTTTGCTAATTTGCATTGTTTTATATTCAGATTTTTCCTATTTTGTGCTACTTTTACATTGGTTTTCTATACTTCAGTCCTGCTTCCATGGTTAACCCAAGTAATGTCAAGTCTCATTTTGTAATGACAAGATTCCATTTTGTTATGTTGTAAACTGCTTCTCCCCTTGCTCGTCAAGTCATGCTTTAACCCCATTGTAACATCAGCTGTGCCTATATGAAAAGTTGATCCCTGAGTGAATGGAAACTGTGAGTCTGTGTGTATGATAGTGACAAAGGTGGAAATGACCGACCCATCAACACAATGATACAAAGGAACAGCCCTGCATTCAATTGGAAAAAATTCCAGGAAGCAATCAGGAACAGTATGGACTTCCAGTAACCCAGCACTACCCTCATTGTGAATTCCAAGAAGCGCCCCCACCCAAAACAGTCAGAAGAATGGACACTTTGAAACTGCATGTCCCACCAGGTGGGGATCCCATCAATGAGAAAATGACAGCTGTTAGCACCTCTTCCATCTGGGCTTTGAACCCACAGGGATCACAAGGGAACTGCCTGATAAAAAGGCAGGGGAAAGTGACCCTGGTGGACACCTCCCCTATCCAGACCAGCACCTTACAGGTAACCTGCACCAGCCATCTAGCAGAGGATCAGCTGGCAACCCCCTCTGGACCGCAGCATCAGGGCAATATTGACTGGCCATTGATCATCAACCCATGGCCCCTGGATAGGACGGCTTACCAGCAATTCCAGTCTCTAGTTACCAACCCACAGTCACCTTTGTGCCTGTGCATGTTTGAGTGTGTGTGTGTGTGTGTGTGTGTGTGTGAGAACCAACAGTTTCTTGTACCTGCTTTAGTTTCTTGTATTTGTTTTATGTTTGCATAATTACACAAATAATCTAATAAACCTGATACTGTTGATCCTGAGTGTTGGTTCTCCTTGTCAAGTCAACACACATGCACATACACACTTTTCACATGGTATAGGAGTTTTTTGCTCATTAGGAAGGTGTCTATAGAGTTACTTTCTCTTCTGGTCATCATTTGCTCTTTGTGTAGCATTCTACCAGTAAGCAGAGCCAGACAGAATTGCTGGTGACCCAGCTCCCAATTAACTCAGTGGGAGTTTATATATTAACAGAGACATTTAGACACTTCTAAATATAACAATAAACATTTTGGCCATTTGTGCATTTGGTGGGGGTTTAGTTCTCCCTAAATTGATAAGGTGGGTTTCTAATTGTTTCAATGAACTGTTTCAATTTAGGGACTTCTGTCAGTGTAACAGAACAGTGACAGCCCCCCCATCAGCTCATCCCCCTACCCTGCTGCTGCAGGTAGGTTCTGCCCAGGGAAAAAAAAAGAATCAGGTCCCTCACCACTTTTCTCCCTCTTCTCCCCCACCCCAGAGCCTGCCTGCCTCTCCTGCAGCCAGGGGGGCAAGCTGCTGATGGGCCCTGAGTCTTCCCTCTATGGTGGCAATGCCCCCCAGAACCACCTAGGTGGACTGCTAGTGGGTGGGTGGTTCCTGGGGGACACCACTGCCGTGGAGGGAAGGACCAGGGCCATCCACAACTCAAGGCCTGCCAGTAACTCACATCCTGGCCACACAAGAGGTGGGCAGGCTCTGAGAGAGAAAAAAAAAAAGATCAGGCCCTTCACCAGTTTTTTCTACTCCCCCACAGCAGAGCCCATGTGAGCTGCTGCCAGGTCACACAGCCCCTGACCTAAAGGGGGATCTGGTGTTTCTCTCTGAGGTGGCAGCACCCCCTGGGACTGCCTGGGTGGGGTGCTAGTGGATGGTTGTTGCCTGGGGAGCACCACCACCATGGAGGGATGCTTGTCCCACTGGCAGTTTGCCCCCCTCATGCACCCTTCCTCAGGTAAAGAAGAATGCCAAGACTATAACATTTCTCACAGACAGAAATGAAGATTCATATTGCACAGGACAGCTAGAGGCTGGTATCAGTTCCTGGCTGGAAAAGTTCATTTTATGCAAATTAGGCTCAGATCAAAGTTGGAGCAGCCTATTTAACTCCAAGATGTCTGATGGTGAGCAGGATGTTATGCTTTTTTGGTTAAGATGTTTCATATTTCCCAGGAGGACTGGTGATGGAAACGTTCTCCAAGGCAAGAAAGTTCTGTTGGGTTGAGGCTGCTCTGCAAGATGGGAATGTATCATTGAGCAACAGTCTGTGGAACAGAACAGACAAGGCAGCACTTTTGTGTTTCATCCTGTGTGTACTAGGAAAAAAATATATCTGTTATGCAAAGGGTTATTAAGGAAAGGTATAAACTTCATCTCTCCAAAAAAAAATAAAATGATTGCATAGCTTATGGATTCTTCAGCCAATAAAAAAAACAGTCTTCAAGTCCTATGATCATTAAGCTTTAGTAATGGACTATTTAGTATCAGCTGGCAAGGTTTAGTAATGGACTAATACTTGAGTGTTCACACTCAAAAGGGTATCATTCCATATTAATTTTAGCCAGTATTAAACAATAAAAATAAAATGTGAAGAGGGAAAAAGAAGAAGCTGGTTTCAATATGCATGCTGTAAAGCTACAACAGAAAGGTACCGGCAGTGATAACTTCTTAGGCACAAGACCTGGTTAAAGGCCCCATTTATGTAATGTATATAAATATACGCCAAACACTAAACACACAGGTGGTTCTTTGGACTAGACATGTTTAAAATTAGGTATATAGGTCCAAATTCAAAAGTAAGGGAGTCAAACCCTCATTTACCATGTGCCAGAAAAATGTCAGTCACCACAGAATAGGTAGATTCACAGGAGGTGCTCTCCACCTCTCTAATTGAAGTTGTAGCATTTTGTAGAAATGAAAGTCCATGGTCCCAGCATGAATTCTCGGTTTTATCCATTGGTTGGTGCAAAATGCATAAGAATTCCCTGGACCAGGGGAAAAACTCAGGACACTCCCTCCCAGGAAAACACCCTCCTTACTAAGCTACATGTGACCTCATGTGCCCTCTTGCTTATCCTGTCTTTGACCCTATGAATATTCCCTTCCTTTCTCTGCAGAGTCCCAGTTTCAAAAGGAATGGTGAACAATGCTCCCATCCCTCATCCTTGAGCTTGGTGGCTGAAGCATTCTTCTGAAGGGGCGGCTTTGAATTCCCTCAGGCTGAGGAAGGCATTGAACCCAAATGCCCCACTTCATGAGCAAATGTTCCAACTATTAGTCTGCTTTTCCTATACAAACAAAAATGGGGAAGGGAAGTGTTATCATCACCTGTATTTGAGTAAAAGTGCCATGGTTATTATGTTTTGTTACAATCCAATCAAATCCATATTTGAAAAGAAAAGTCAAAGTTTGCCAGTCTTTGGAGTAGCTGTGTACCAGTTCTGGTTGTGATATAAAACAAGGTGAAATCCAGTGGCTTCAGATTTGTTCAAATAAAATATTGGAGTCAGCAGCATCTACTTACCTTTAAACATTTGACAACTGAAATGCATTATTTTCAGAAGTATCCTTTTTCTGGGTATAGCAAAAACTCTGATACAATGTGAAACACACATGTGTGTGTATATGTATATTTATAAACACACACATGCACACATACACACATACACACATGAATTGTGCAAAATGGGCCATATTCAATTTGGATTCAGATTTGTCCCAAATTGTGGGATTGATAGTGATTCAACTAGTTGATTCGGATCACTGTCCCAGATTTGATTCATCCAAATCCAAATCTAAAGATCTGATGCTGATTCAGAGAATCAGTGAATCGGCCAAAGACACAGCTTTAAATGTTTTTTCTCCGTACCTCGAGGTACAAGGCATGGCTCATGAACGCTGCAATGCTGGGATGGATACAGCATCCTTCAGGAGTGCAGAGGACACCCTGCATGCTCGGTAGCTAACCCAGATGTGGACTGGAAGTACTGGACCCACTGCTGAGTGTGCTGGGGGCTGCCCTATCTCCCCAGCTCAGGGAATCAGCCATGGGGGGACTCCAGGTGCCCCCCAGACTCAGGAGGCACCAGTTGCTGAGCCAAGGGAGTGCGGGGAGGCACTTCCCTGGCTCAGCACTCCCTGGAGGACACCTAGAGCACTCCCTGGAGGACCCAGAAGTGGACCAGAAGTGATCGTGGTCCACTCCCCGCCCCCCACTCCTGTGAGATGCTCCAGCTGCCCCACAATCACAGCATTCATGAGCTGCCTGGTACCTCTTGAGGTATGTAGAAAAAACATTTAAAGCTGTACCTATGTCTGAATTGCTGAATCTTTCTGAATTAATTTGGAGGGTTCTGATTTGATTCAGAGAGATAAAGTCTCCTAATTCAATTCAGATTCAGAGATTTGGCCAATGAAATAGGCCGAATCAAATCAGGGATTGAAGCTTCGCAGAGCCCTAACGCACACACACACACATTCCACATTGTACAGAAGTTTTTTGCTCATTAGCAAGGTGTCTGTAGAGTTATCTGATGGCTGCTCCACAGCCTGCTCAAGCCTCTTAAAGTGGCAGGCACAACCTGTGGTCTGCCACAACTACAAATCCCAGAGACACCTGGAAGCAGGAAGAGAAAGTGATAAGCAACCCTGCAGAGTCTTGCTGCTGTGATTTTGTACTGCAAATCCCAGAGATCTCAGGGATAGCCCGAGGAGGAAGCAAACATGCAGCCCATGCTGCCTATATAGCTGTTCCAGTTACGCTGACAAGTATCGACGCCTGTGTCAAAGTATACGGAGGAATAACTGTGGTTATTCTCTGAATTTTGTTGAATCTCTTAGCCGGACAGCCTGCAAGTGATTTCTTGAGGCAGTTACCGTGACTGCAAGCCTTGGTAAAGCCAGGTCAAAGAGAGTTCAGCGACCCAGAGCAGCATCGAGCACACGAGTCAATTCTGCGACTATTACAACCGACACAGAGGACACCAGAGGAACGTGAAATGTTTAGGTTCCTGATGTGATAGCCTCACCAAGCAGCAGTTGAGAGTGCTAGGTGATGAGGTCCAATGAAACCTGGCCTATGAGATGGGGTTTCAGTGTCAAGATGATCCAGATGAAAAGTCATCTTGTGATAATGATTAAATTTTTCTGTCAGTAAGCTAATTAATTTTTCCCTGAGAATTT
>JAGPOW010001918.1:40561962-40595197 GCA_030014935.1 Caiman crocodilus | reverse complement strand
CAAGATGATCCAGATGAAAAGTCATCTTGTGATAATGATTAAATTTTTCTGTCAGTAAGCTAATTAATTTTTCCCTGAGAATTTCTTTCTCTGCAGGTCTGCTGGAACGTGTGCAGACTGAATCAGAGAAGGAAAAAAGATTTTTGAGACGAGTGAATTGTCTCTGTGCGTCTGCTAGGTGTGTGCAGACCAGACCAGAGAAGGCGTTCTGAGAGAGGAAGAACCTCTGAAAACTGGGACGTAATGATGCCCAGTGAAATTTTGATAATCGAATTATTCATCACAAATGTACTGATATGTAGTTGTGTTTTGTTAGGATATTATTTGATTAGATCGTTGGAGAACGAACTTGCTTCGTTATCCGCTTTTGTTTTTGCTCATTTGCAATGTAACCCTGTACAACAGTGTGAGTGTGATGTAACTGGTCCGAATGTGCTGTGGACACAACTGTGCCTTCGGCAAGGGGGTATATCTGTGCATAACGGTTAAGAGATGCCTCGGCACAGCTTGCGTTGAGCACATTATGAGCACGGGAGCAGTGAGTTTACCCCTGTAGAATGGGAAAAGTTTCAGTGCAAGATCAGAGCCCACCAAAACCTTGTAGCTGCACTAGCGAGTGCATGCTTGCGATTGGCTCATGTTAAATTATGCATACGTGTTGGTTGGTAATTGGCTAGCTGACCGAATAAGAGTCTTGGGTGATGCCCGCCGAAACCGGAGGAGGAGAGCTGGGACGTGCATGAGGAGACGTCCGCACACGTTTCCGAGCCACACGCAAGGCCTGATCAGCCGACAACGACTCCCCGCCAGATTCAGCTGACGTCCCATACCCTGCGTGAGTGTGAGCTTTTGTGTGCCTGAGTTCCTACTTGAGTTCTGTAACTTCAAGGAACGTGCCTACCGCCTAAGGACTGTAAGTAAAGTTTTCTGCTTCCAACAACCTGCGAGTCTGGCTCTCTAATTCCACACTCCATCAGCGGCCCCATTCCGCCAGCGTTTCTTGGCCCCCACAGGCCTCAGCCTCTGGGCCTTATGAGGGCCAAGCCCTGCCCCTTCTGGTCAGCTGACCTCCTGGTTGCCCCTGGCAACCCACAGCTGGGCTCCTTATTCCCTGCCAGGGCTCTTTCCCCAGCAGTTTCCCCTTTAGGAGCAGGGCACCTCCTGCGACATCTATGTATGGCCTAGTAAAAAAGACGTACTGCTTTGCTGAGGATGAACATTTCTGAAAAAGCCAAATCACATTATATGCTAATGTACTTTCTGAAGCCATTATAGAAATGGATAGTGATTTGCCTTAGAAGCCCACAGCTATCAGAAGGCCACTAAACGCTCTATTCTGAAGCATGCTTGGAGTTGAATTTTCTAACTATTTTTTTTTTGGAAGATATTAATTTGTCAAAACAGAAACTTTTTTTCACAGCAAGATACCAGTTCCAATAAAACTGCACCTCATTTCACCCTGGCACACACTTCAGAATAACCAATAGCTTGGTTCTTATATCTGTTACCTAGGATGGGGTAAGTGCCTGTTCTTTCTGGGGTAAGCGCCCAAGTTCAAGTGCCTGCTCTTCCTGTTTCAGACCAGAGACTTGGTGCCTGATCTGTCACATGCCAACTACCAGGCTATTCTGTGGTCTGTCTCTTATTCTTAACCAAAAAACAGGTATATTTTGAAGGACTGAAAAACCATTTAACACCCACCTCCAGTCACACTACCTATTCAGGACAAGCATATGTTTGTTCTCCCAAAATCTCTAAGACTTATTGGGGAAACTGAGGCCATTGTGTTCCCTAAAGTCTCTTTTTCTCCCCAGAGATTACCTGAGATTAAGTACTTTTGAGTTTAAATCTGCTCCATGCTTTGGTATCTGCCCCATATAAAAATTTACTTACTTACTCTTCCTTAATGTCCTAGATCTTTAATTCCAGGTTATAGAGTATGGCAACTCCTCTCAGGACTAAGATCAGTGATGAATGAAGTGTATATTGAGTCCTGTCCCACTCCCCCTTTCTCTCCACTCAGTACAGTATTTTCATTCACTAAGCAGACTACCCAACTCATCTTGCCAATGTGCTTCATCCTCACCTCAAAGGATGATCTTTAGCAGTAGAAGCATCTCCTGAGAATCCAGCGCTGGGACTCCATATGCATTTTTCTTCTTGCAGTATTAACATTCTAAGATTCTGTTCCTATAAAATCTCTTCTATAAAGTCAGCACTAAAAATCTCCACTGACTTAAACTTTTTCAGAGTACCCAGCACTGTTTTTATCTTCATAGAGCCTGGGATGATGACCTTACATCGTTCTCCTTTCCTTTAGAGACCCTGCTTAATCTTCTGTAAGAAAATATAACAACTTATTTTAAATGTGATCTACCATTGCCCATCTCCACATATTGATTGTCATAATTAGTATTTTTTTATTCTTTGAAGCAATTAACTGAAATTGCTTTTAAGTAAACTAGTGTCTGAATTACTTTTAGAAATTGTGAAGAGCTTCATGTATAATCGATATTATAAAAAATGTGACTGTTAGGATTGCACAATATTTCTAAATGCATGACATTGTCACTAATGATTTTAGTAAATATTTTTGGCTGATATAAATCCATTGAACAGATCTATTCCAGTTTACCCCAGTATCAATTTGAACATTTTATATTTTAGTTAATAGCAAAAAATGGTATCCCTAGTTGTAAGTAATTGGAGAATGGACAAAAAGATGATCCAATAAAATTGATAGCAACACAACCTTTATTTAAGGAGCTTAGCTATTAAAATATACCTCTATAAACCACTATAACATTAAAAAAGTGAGTGCTTTGGGAAGTTATGCCACTTAGCTGTAACACAGAGATACATAATTTGGAAGCAGAAATTGAATAATAAAACAAAGAATGATCTTGCATGTAAATCATCTGGAAATAAAATAAGCCCAGAAGTTTGCAGCTGCATACATCTTGGGTACAGGTGCAAATTTATCCAGAAATCTCTTAGCAGAAAAGGTTTGGCTTCCCAGCATTTATGAAGTTTTACTGCAGGATAGATTAATAGATAAGAAATGTGTAGTAGGAAAGGAAACAGCCTTGAAATATTTTCCTAAAGAAGGCAGTATAAGAAACCAAGAGCAGCAATCCAAGACATGCCCAATCAGCCTCTGTGTGTGCACTTTTACTAAACATCAGGTCTTGGGAGGGGAGGCATCCCTAATTAGACTCAAAGCACTCCCCAGAAAACACCAGCTCTTAGTTTTCATGCAGTTTTTGATGACAGAAAAATAAAAGAGCATCTATTAAGGACTCATTAAGAACTCAGAAAGACCACAACATGGCAGGATGGTATTAGCACTAAGGATTCCTATTTGAAATCCCCAGGTTTATCTCATGAATCATGTTTGTACACCTAACAGTGCTAACATTGTATAATAACCCAGGGCACCCTTGAAGGAACTCAAGGTACCCCAAGCATGGGGTTGAGAATCACTTGTCTAGAAAATAATGTACTGCTCAACTCCAAAAAAGTACGGGTGGTAGATATTCATGATTAGCATGTACTATACCTGGGGGAAGGAGTGGCAAAATGGCCCATGGGCTGAAACCAGTGATTGTATATGGCCCATGGTGGGTTCCATGGCCCAACCCAGCCCAGGTATGGGGAACATCCTGAGCCTTGGCACAGCCACCTAGCCAAGTGTGCCCTGCCCATGGGGCCCTAGGCTGGTATCCATGGAGATCCTGCTGTAACAGGGGTCCATCCTAGGGCTGGTCAGATGCTGGCCTGCCCACCTGTCTGGGCTAACCACCCACCTCTCTCACCTGTCACACCTTGATGATAACAATCATGATGTCACTCAGGTGGAAGGCTACCCATTTAATACCCCACTGCCTAGTGGTTGCATGACTCCAACCTCCCCTTTATCATGTCCCAAGTCTTGCAGATGTTACTACTATCTATCACTTTGGCGCCCCTCTGGTGCTGCACTCTACACTCCCACAGCTGTGCCCCTCCAGCACTAGGGTTCTCTGCAACCCCATAGCTGCATGCCTCTCTCTCTCTCTGCCTGGCACTGGGTTCCACCCAAATGTTGTGCCCCTGTAACAGGGCATTAGTGAGGCCTCCAAGCCTCCTCTTATAGCCTCATCCCTGTCCTCCAGGAAACAGAAACACAAGCATAGGCCCCCAGGTTATAACTTAAACATTATCAATGACAACAGTGCTATGCTCCTTTAAGGGGACAAACTTCCAGCCTTAGGGCAGCATGCCTCTAGCCCTAGATACCGGGGCAGCTTCTGAAGTCTCACAGCACTTGGGCAGTAAAGCAGGCAGCACCAAGTCTCAGGTAGCTTCCTCATGCTAGAGCTCCTTCCCTTGCAGTTGCCAGAGGGAAAGTCTCTTTGTACCAGCCCTGGGCTTATATGACCCAAACCCTGACTCCTTCCAGTCATGTGATGCCTACAGGTGCTGTCCAATTACCCACCTCGTAGGCTGTTATCCAGGCAACCTGCTGCTGTGGAGCTCTGCTTGGCCTGCAGAGCTGCCTGGCCAGGATGCTTCAGCCTTAAAGGAGCAGGCACATCTTAGTGCCCTGCTACACCTGTCCACCTGCCTACCCATTCTGTCCAGCACCCCTGGACAGAATGCTGTGATGGGTGCCCTGGTGGTGGGTGCAGGATGGATGGGGCCAGATAGGATCAACTGGCCAGCCACCAGCCACCCCCTGCCATGCCAGTGTAAACAGCTGTGATGGAGGGCCGAGGCTGGGTCAGCCTCCCAGCTGGGTGCAGCTGGTTCTGCCACGTCTGGACATGGAGGTGCCACCCACCACAAAACACAGCATGCCCAATCCCCATCTGTGGCTCTTTGGCATGCCAAGAGCTGTACTCTATGGGAACAGGTGGTGCGGTGGCAGGGCAGAGGCAGGGGCAGGGGCAGCACAGAGGCAAGGTTCAGCTTCCTGGCAGGCCCCAGGACAGTTGCTCACTGACCCTTATACTCTGACTGTCACTGCCAGTGTCTCTACCACTGCCACTGGATCTGGCCCAACTGCCCAGACACCCTGGCCTGGAGTGAGTAGGCAGGCAGGCAGGCAGGGTCTCCATGGAGATGCTCACTGGCAGGCACTAGGATGCTCACTGGCAGGCAGTCTCAGGCAGATGGGATGGGGCTGCAAGTGGGCAGGAACCAGTGTCTAGGAGCGGGATGGGTGGGCAGGGCCAGGATTGTGGGGCAGTGACAGAGTGGGGCTGGGGCCTAAGAGAGAACCACTATCCACTTCCTGCACATATCTGTGATGGGTGCCACTTCCATGGGGAGGAGTGATCCCAGAATCCCGGACCCAGCCCTAGCTACCTGTCCCATTCCCAGACACCACTGCCCATCCACCTACGGCCCCATCCCAACCACCCAGTCTAATGAGCTCTGCCCAGGGCGGGTCCAGGGTTGGTCTCCATGAGGACCCTTCCCACCTGTCCACCTATTCTACCCAGTGCCCATGGTGGTGGGTCCAAGGTGGATGGCATTGGGTAGGATCAATTGACATCTCCCCAGCCCCTCCACCCCCCGTCCCCCACCATGCCAGTGTAAACATCTGTGATTGGAGGGGTGGTGGGGAGAGGCTGGGTCAGCATCCCTCATTAGCCCTCAACAGCTCACCAAAATTCCTTAAGTGACTTCTAGCCCAAATAATGGCCCACCCTGTACTAGATATTAGATATATTCTAATTAAAAAATGACATTCCATTGATTGTAAAAGCAACCAGTTGAGATAAGCTACAACTATGCTTGTAAAGAGGCACTAAGTGTATAGGGAACCCTATTCCTTTACAGTTCTTCTTCAAAAGAAGCTATAACCTGAATATAAATTCAGGACACACAAGAGATTGCTAGTTAGTGCTGCTTGAAACCTTGCTCTTGTATACTCTATAACACATAGAAGGTATTTTTTATATGTAGCTCTGGCTACATGCTTAACACCATAACAAGTTCTACTGGCCAGACTTCACTCTTCACTTCCCAGCAGCCTTTGGAAGTGTTATGCACTACACAGGCATAATGACTCTTGACAGGGCCAATTGGCAGTACTTTTAGTCATTCTCCCTGTAATTTTCCTGACTTTATCATTTCCTGTTTGTAGCATTTAAGTGTTCATAAAGAAATGACATTTTCCATTGCTTATTTTTTACCTGTAACAAAAGTTCAAGCAGCTAAATGAAATAATTTAGAAACATGAGATTAGCAAGCACATGCAACTCACTGAAATATCAGGTTCATGTAGAATATGGGATTATTTTTTCAGTTTGGACTTCAGAGCCAAACCTCTTTAATTTGTCCTAAGGTAAATAGTTTGACCCATCAGATATTTCCCCTCATAATGTAGTTTCAAATGTAAATGTAAATGCAATCTATTACTCTGGAGCAGTGTCCATTAGTAAGTATATAATACCCTGGCCACACGGATGTCAAGTCACTTTTAAATATTATTTAAGCTGCTAACCTGGAGGAGAATACATATATTGAGGACAAATGCATGCTATGATTTCTCCTGGCAATTCAAGTAAAGATTTTTGAGAGGATACAAAAGTATTACATTTTCAGGAATGGGTTAAGTTTAAATTCTCCATTTTTAGTCCTGTCTTTATAGATTTATTTGGTGTAATTTGTGTGCTCTTTGCAAGGGCCATCACAAAACTGACATATTAAAATTCAAACACTTCGTGTACTTTTAAAATTATTATCATGTGCTGCTGCTGCTTTGACCTTTTCAATATTCTGCAATTTCATTTGCTGCCATGCCTATTTAGGTTCTTCTCTCATGTCCAAAACTAACTAAACTGTAGGTAAGAGATGGAAACAGTCAACCAGTAAAAATCTAACATGTTTAAAATAAAATCTCAAAATATAATAAAGATATCACTACATTTCACAATGTGAATTAGAAATTTAAGTTCTGATGTGTCATCTCTTTAGTGAAGTGCATGATGAAAACAGCAGATGGTACTAGTTGAATCTATACTTTTGGCAAAGCTTGTAGTAAAGGTGGTAAATAAAACAAGATTAACCCATTCTACCGACAGGCATAAGATGTGTACATATAATAATTTTTTGAATACTAAATGTGGTACCAGAACATCTTGGTGTTTTTTCTATTTTGATGCTAAAGTGCTTACTTTTCCTCAATTTACCCACAAATGAATCAAACTACCCACTAATAACTCTGATTCTATTTTTCAAAATAATATTTTTTGGATCTTTAGCTCAATGGTGCTGGAATGCATGAATCAATGTATTTTGAGTGGGTTGGGGCACTAAACCATGACTGTCATCCAAATATGTATCCAAAACAAGAGAAATTTGGGTAAATTTGAATATAGATCCAACCTTTGTCTCTAGTTTTCTTTAATTAAGGACTACTCATAACAACTCTATATTTAATACTTTTCTTTCTAGCATAGGCATCATTCCCAAAAAATATTTTGCCTTTGTATCATTATATACATTACTGCCCACAGTAGCAGGGCACCGAGATGTGCCTGCTACTTCAAAAGGCAGAAGCAGCCTGGCCAGGCTGCTCAGAGGGCTAGACAGAGCTCCACAATTATGGCTTGTCTAAGCAACAGGCTAATAAGGTAATTGACCTCACCTGCAGGCGGTCAGCTGATCAGGAGGAGGCAACAGAAAATATAAACCTAGGGTTGGAGCTGGCAGAGACATTCTCTATTTACCAACTGCCAAGGAAAGGAGCCTCTAACCAAGCAAGCTACCTGAGACTAGATGCTACCTATGTTATTGCCTATAAGGACCAGGAGCCCAAGGTACCCAGGGCTTAGAGATGTGTTCTCCTAAGAGTGGAAATTTTACCCTCTTAAAGAGACAGAACACATGCCCCATTAGAGTTATTATGTTATAGCTCAAGGGCTTGTATTTGAGCTACTGTTGACTCCAGGGGACCAGGAAGAGGTTAGAAGGGGAGGTTTGGAGGCCTCATTAGTGTTTAGGAAAAAGGGCACAGAATCTGGGCAGAACTCAGAGATAGAGAGAGAGGCACAAAGAGGTGCTCAGAGAAAGTCACAGCAGCCTGGTGAGGGGCTGAGAGTGTGGATCAGCCCAGATGAAAAGATAGAGTTACTTAAAGAGTGCCAACCAGGGGGAGACACATCTGCAAGGCATGGGGCATGATAAGGGAAGACAGGAGTCATGAGTGAACCCCTAGATATTGGGGCATAGTATGGGCAGGCTCTCCATGTTATTATAACTGATATTTTAACAAGGCATGGCAGGAGAGATCAGGCAGACTTCCCTAGACAGGTGAGTGGGCCAGTGCAACGCCCAGGCCCTGGAGAGTGCTCCCTGTCACATCCACATTCGTCCTATTCCTCATTCTGCATAACATACACCTGCATAACATACACTATTAATACTGTGACTATAATAACTTAACTTAGCTCATAAGTTCATCTTATCCTTGCCTGTTGGCATATGTTTTGACAACCAGAGCCGTTTCATAGAATTCCTTTAAAATGGAAGTGCTTAATTTAAAAAGTGCATGCCAATTACTGCTGTGAGAACAACCTAACTATGTTGGCATCAGCAGGATCATCTAGATTTAACCCAGCATAAATGAGATCATCTCTTATAACTCTATGGACATAGCAAATAGGCCACTTCTACAACATAGCATATTGAAATATATATGTACAATTAACTTCTTGAGTACCTCAAGGACAGTTTTCAGTGGATTTGTGGGCCCTGATTTTCCATCATTTTGATTCAGTTGCACTTTGCATCTGATTGAAAATCATGTATTTTTACCCCAGCAGGTTACATGTAAGAGAAATAAAACTTTATTCTATTGCAGTGGCATCAAAAAGGCAGAAAGAAACAAAGTAGTAGGAAGGAACAACTTCAAAGAGAGCTACCAAAATTTTAAACTGGTGAAGAAGAAGGAGTTACAGAGATACCTGCAGGCAGAGACAAGCAAACATTTTGGGAGACATCATTTAAAATTCCAATCATTAACATTTAAAAGGAGGAAATAAAGGGATTGGGAAACTACTACGGATATATAGAGATTTCACCTGTAGGACACGGGCTCAAACCAGATCAAGTTTTTTTAGTCAATGAAAGATTTTGCTAAAAAATGAATTGGTGTTCCCACAGAAAAGTATTTGTTTCGCAACAGAACAATGCTAAGTTTGACTTATAGTGAAGTTACTTATTATGCTTAGACTATACTAAGGGCACATAAAATGTGATCATCTGCAATGTTATTATCTCATGCTAAGTGCCTTCTATGGCCTCACGAACATTTAATTTCTCCTGAGAAACTGAATGCCTGTGCACTTGTGGTTTGTTGGGAGAAACCATAAGGGTACAGATGCTCAACCTTTTTTCTCACAAAATGAAAATGGCTGCTCCAGGAAAAAAAAACTGAGAAAAAGCAGAATCACATCACTCTCAGGAAAGTTTCTCCTGGAAGAGTGAGTGTCTGTACATTTTAAGAGAGAAGATGCTCTCAGAGAAGATATCCCACAGAAGATTCCATATTGATTCCCCATTGCCGTACCCTGGGGAAGTCACTCACTGGACTCTTCTGCTTTAACTGGGAAGAGAACATATCCTCCTCACAATCCCCGCATTGTGCTATAGGGAAATGCAGGCTGACCCTGGGCAGTCTGGGTTAGCCAATCAGGGCTGCCCTATGCACTATTATCATCTGTCACCAGGCTGACTAAGGGAGCCTACAGAGCATGCTGACATTTGTGCATAGTTCTCCCCACCCCCTGCTGTTTCATAGTGTCAGCAATGCAGGCTCTCCACTCTTCACTTGTGGCTCAGGGTAAGTTTTTCTACCAGGGGAAAAAAAAAAACCTGAGAGAATTCTCCCAGATTATCTGAATATGTATACACAGACTGAGTGTCTCAAAATTATGTCACTTCAGGTGAGGATTAACTCTGGACCATGCTAATTAGGTTGAATTTGTTTAAATTCAGTCTTCTTCACAGAGATAAAAGGAGCAATTTCCAGTCCTCCAGAATCTCAGGATATAGCATTCCTAGCAACTCTCTCCTCCCCAAAGAAGGGAGGTAGCCCAGATGTCCTGGCACTGCTTAACACTCCACAGATTTAGAATGGTCTAAGTGTTATGCGTAACTTCACCCTAAGGATCCCCTATACATTACAGTTAAAGCATGATTAACCAGGTAATCACACATTAAGTTGTGACCCAGCTACACATTCAGTTAATTAATGGTGTAATAAAACAAGCAATAAGCTACAAGGTTATTCCATAAAAATTAGTAATAACTTTGTAGCTTGTTCTAATCATACCATTAATTGAACATTTGGCTAAGTTCTCCCCCTGTAGCTGGGAGCCCTATTAACTGAGGGGCTCCCAGACAGGGGGTGCACCACTTGCTGCCAGTGCTGCAGGTGACAAGTGGCGGCAGTGTTGTCAGCTGTAGGGCTTGTAGTGGGCAGAACACTGCACCCCCAGTGAGACTCAGGAGGTGCAGGGCATCAGCAATCTGCCGTGCTGTCCCCACTGTGAACCTTACAAGGTTCAGGACTCACAACAGTGTCAGAACCCCCTGCGCTGCTCCCACTGTGAGCTCTGCAGCTGATGTCTCTGTGGGGCTTACAGCAGGGGCAGCAGGAAGAACACTTCCCCTCTTGTGAACCTTATGGGCTGCGAGGCTTGCAACAGGGACAGCACAGGGGAACACTATGAGCCCCACATGTCAAGACTTTCACAGTGCTGGCAGTATTCTTTGTTCTTCTGCCACTGTGAGCCTCACACATCACAAGGTTTGCAGCTGGGGCCACATTTTCGCTGCTGTCCCCACTGTGAGCCCTATTAGCTACAAGGCTTACAGCCATGACAGATTTTGATCCCAGCCTTCCCCTTTACTAGCTATAAGGCATGATAGGGTATAACGCATGATCCCACAACTGTGCCTCCTGCCATGCATGTGTGGCACAGCAGCAGGTGCAATCGTGTGGATTACACATTAGAAGCACCTGCAAGTACCAAGAGGCCCTTAGAGTATTTGTATACAGCACAATATAAAGTTGTATCAGAATACCTGAATCAGCTATAAGCAAGCTGGCTGAGGTTCAAAAAGTAGTACAATTGCCTTAGTACAATGTTGTTCTACTAGCTTTGATATCTCTACACATCACTGTAATGCCAAGAAGCAGAACAATCACTGACTGAATGAGCTTGTAAACTGAATTATCCTCTGACTTCAAGAGGTCTCCCTTCAGGGCATGGCACTACTTCTATAGTTGTAAGAGAAGATTTGGATCTTTAGAGCTGTCAAGACATCCCCTTTCAAAACACTCAAGAGATTGCCTAATTCTATTTCAGTTGAAATCAGTAAGAAACTCACACTAATTTTCATGGGGGCAGAGCCAAATCAGCACAGGACATTTTTAGAAATCCCACCCTAAACTGTTTTAACAGCAGCAGCAGCAGCTGGAGATTCACTGCTGCAAGGAGAAGATCACCTCCTTATTTTGGTGCATGTGTTGAGCAGCCATTTAAACTCTGATTTTCAGCAGGAAATAAAGGAGGTGACATCAACTACTCCTACACGGTGCACCACTACTGATGCCTTGCCCTCCTGCTGGAGCCAGCGCTGGTACAGAGGGAGAATGGAAGATGAAAGGGTGAAACACTCCCATAGCTTCATTCCAGCATACCCTTTAAGGCAGCTCATGGCCCACTCACCCACCAATCATTATGCTGCCAAGAGATTGTAAAGGTCTGGGGTGGGGAGCTGGGTAAAGAAGCTAAAATCAGTGAGCATGTAGGAGACTATAAAAGAGAATTTGAAAACCAGGAAAGCAATCTGAGTAACGAATACAGGATTATTACAGGAAGCTTGACCTGGGGCCAAATCTTCATTCAAACACAGGCAATACTCCAGTAATGTGCAACCAATGAAGATTAAAAATAATGTCATCATTGAAAGCAATGCTTAGTTTATGAGAGACATTGAGTTATGTACATTTAGTACATAAGCCTGATTGTAATTTGTTGGAGATCAAATGTACCAATCTCTGTTAAGATTTTCCTGATGATTACAGGTTTCCTTCTATAGCATAAGCATTTGTGCCTCTGAAGGGTGCTTTTGAGAAGCTGAAAGTGAACACCTGTCTTTATTAGCTTCTGTTACACTAGTATTGTCTGCAGAAAACCTGTTTGGAGAAAAAATACCTGTCTAATGAATCTGCTTATTGTGACACTTAGTAAATAAAATAAAAAAATAAAGAAGTTAATCACATCTTATTTTCTTACTTTTAGCAATTGTACTATATTTCCAGGAAGTTTTCTGATTTGACTATCATGCTTTATATGGTAATATGCTACAACATTTATCTGCTTGGTTAAGCTTGCTCTCTGTTGGTACATGGATGACTGTCATAATTCTATGCTGAATATAGCACCTGCTACAGGCAGAACACGCAGCTACCTAGAGCACAACTGAGCAGAGACCATTTTCATTAGCAAATATTTTTGTTAGAAAGAGCTGGGGTATTTTTCTGCATCCACGAAGATCAGTGTCTATGAAAACTCCCATGAAAAAGTTATTTCCTATATGCAAAACTGCTTTATTATGTTATTTCACAATAGGCCAGTGGTTTGTGGGTATATAATTCAGTACTATTACTACTGGCCTGTCATAATATTGCATTATATATCCATTGTATTATTATGTTTTTATTTTACATTTGAAATCATGGCAAAAAGTCTTTTTTGGATCACAGTGAGTGCATCTACATGAGATATTTACTGCACATTTGACTAATTAACTGTGCAGTAAGCATCTCAGCATCTACACGTGCACCTCTATTAGGATGTACAAAACTAATAAACTACACAGCAAGTTAGGACTGCTGCAGCAGTTTTTTTTTTTATGTGCACAACAGCACACACATAAACACTGCCCCAGCTAGCTGGGGCACAGGATACTTCAGTGCGGCGACAGCCATCAGGTGATCCCTGTGTTGAAGCACCCTCCTGCCTCAGCCAGCCCCTCTGCAGCATGTGGAGTCCCAAAAAGCAGCCCTGAGCTGGCAGGCTGATCTTCTGCCTCCCCTTCCAGCCCAGGCTGCTCCAGTCAGGCTCCATATGCTGCATACAGATAAACTCCAGAACAATATGCTCCAAAGTTTTTTGCTTCTAGGAGCACATTCAAATGGTATGCCCAAGAGCAAAAAACTCTGGAGAAATAAGCTTCAGAGTTTATTCATGGGCATTAAATTGTACATGTAGACATGTCCAGTGGGTGCTTCTATATGTGCACTTTACTGTGGAGCTGACTAATTAGCTCTGCAGCAAAGTGTCACAGTCTACATGTACACTGGTATTAGGGTAGAGTAAATTAATTAACACCACCATAGGATAGTACTGTCAGGGACAATATTATCCTACAGCCGAGTAAATTAATTTGCTGAAATGTATGTGTAGAAGGAGACAAGAGCTGGCTGGGGCAAGAGGGTGCTAAAGTGCAGGGGCTGCCTGCCTACTGCGTAGCCCTGCGCTTTAGTATCCTCATGCCATAGCTAACCCCTCTGCTTCCCAACACTGCCACCAAGGCTGACCCCCTCTCCACAGCTGAACTCCTTGCCAACCCATGGTTCCTTCACCCTGGCTTAAACTGCTGCAGTCTCAGGAGCACACATAAATGCTATGCCTGGGAGCAGTTTTCTCTCATGTGATCTGCACCAGAGTTTATCACGTCACCTTTATAGCATGTGTAGATGCACCCAGTATCCCCAGTTTGTATTGTACTTAAAGACTTACAAGTAACTGCATTTACATACAATTACTATCAGACCACCATTTCAACCTCCCATTTGCTCCCCTTTCTGTAGCAGAGGCTACAAAGTGAATGACTAAAACATAAAGGGCTTTGTCTCTTCTGAGGTTAAAAATGATCCAGCTGGGTACAGATGAATGTGGCTGTCTACAGATCCAGTTACATCTCCTAATGTTCTAGGATGCATCCTTACTTAGATTGCAAGGTATTCACTCAACTGCCAGTAGGTAAGAACCTATTTCTCTGTGACTGAAGGCACAGAAAGTGGGGGGAGGAAAAGAGAATGGGTATCTTTGTCTGAAATGAAGCAATGATTAGTGTGACAGGAGTAGGTGGCTTTGGATATGTATTTGTGGGAGTTGTGTGATTGAAGAAAGGGAGAGGGAAAGAGAAGAAGACATAAAGTAATGAGTGGCACAGGGATCCTTCCTTTTTATACCCTTTTCCTTGTAACTTATCAAAATTTGCAGATGTGTTGGAATCTAACATGGCCACGCCATGAGTGCTTCTGCTATGGCCTCAAACATATAACCTCTGGGCTGTTAACTGGGCTGTAGGACCCATGCCATTCCAGCTATGACACAGGGATAAGAAACAAAAGAAGAGAGGAGTTGATAGGGATGAGGTGAGCAAGAAAGATAAAAGGAACTACTGAAAAAGAAGAGAGATTACGTTGTACAGAAAAGGGAAGACAATTATTCACCTTAGGAACTGAAAACTAACCCTGTGCGAATAGGGAAGTATTTGATTCAGATTTGGATTTGACCGATTCAGATAACAGTGATTCAATTCAGACATTTGGATTACTATTCTGAATCAATGGCTTTTGAAGGTTCAGCACTAATTTGGAGAGATTCAGTGATTTCGATCAGCCGGGAAGAGGCAGACACAGCCTGGTGGCTGCAAATTCTCCTGTAGCTCCTCTGGCTGTGTCTGCCTCTCCCTGAGCCGAGGGAGCCACAGGACATGCCCCCATGACTGCCCTGCCCCATCTCCCACCCTGCCCCAGCCTAGTCCTGGCACTAAAAAAAAAAAGTTTTGCACTCATTGGCTGTAGCAGGGGCAGCTGGGGCCTCTGGGTGCTCATGGCAGAGTCTCCCAGTGCAGCACAGGGCAGTGGGGGGCATCAGGGATCATGCCCTTCAAGGACCCATGCAACAGATGCCCTATGGTACAGGTGCAGCTTGGCTTGGCAGGGCACCATACACTGCCTTGGAGCTGGGGCTGATGGGGCTGAGTGCTGCTGGGCTCTGGCTGACACAAAGAGCCACCCCAGCTTCCAGACAGTGTGTGCTGCCCTGCTCAGCTGCACTGCACCTATGCCAGGGGGCAGGGTGTGTGGGTACTAAGAGGGGGTGGGGGAATCCCTGCTACCCTGTGCTGTAAGGCAGGGCTCTGCCATGAGTGCCCAGAGGCCCCAGTCACCACTCCTGCAGCCAGTGAGTGTGAGGATTTTTTTTAAAGCCATGTACTCACTGGCTGCAGCAGCATGATTGGGGCCTCTGGGTGCTCATGGCTAAGCCCCACCATGTAGCACAGGGCAGTGGTGGGCAGTGGGAATTGTTCCCGCCACTTGGCACCTGTGCAGCAGCTCTCATATCATGTGGGTGAAGCGTGGCTCAGTAGGGTGCCGCACGTTGTCTGGGACCTGGGGCCACTGGTGATGACTGGTGCTGGGCTCTGGATGACATGTGGAGCTGCCCCAGCTCCCAGACAGCATGCAGTGACTTGCTGAGTTGCTCTGCACTCGCACAATGGGGCAGCTGCTGCTCAGGTGCCAAGCGGGGTGGGGGCAATCCTCACTGCCTCCAACTGTCCTGCACTATGTGGGTGGGGGGCAGAGAGGGGGTTCTTCCACAAGCCTACAGAGACCCCAGTTTTTTTCCAGTGTCAGGAGGCTGGGGCCAGGCAGGAGATGGGGCCAGGCAGGGCAGCAATGGGAGCTTTGCCTGCAGCTCCTACAGCTGTGCCTGCCTCTGCCCTGGTGGAGGGAGTTGTGGGAGCTATGCCCTGCCACTGCTTGGCTAGCTGGTGTGGGGGGGAGGGGAAGTGTGATGCAGGCACAGCTTGCTTCAGGCTGCAGCAGGGCATAGCCCCTGCTCCCAGCGCTGCTGCACCCCTATCAACACTGGCAGCAGGGGGTCTGCCCTGCTGCCACTTGCCAGCCAGCATGGACAGTGTGGAATGTGGGCACAGTAGTGCTAGGAGCAGGGGCTCTGCCCTGCTCCTGCTAACTCCCTTCTATCTGAAGCGGGCAGTGCCTGCATCCCATCCCCGCCATCCCAGCTGGGAAAGCAGCAGCATGACAGAGCCCCTGCTTCCAGCTCTGCTGCACCCACATCCAACCCCCCACATCCACCCTAGTGGCAGCTCGTCCCAGCCTCAGCCCTAATCCCTCCCTCCCCACTGCCCCTTCCCTCCTCCCTTTCTAACATCATTGTTAGAAAGGAATGGCCATTCTGGCAAGCTGTTATTCTCATTACCTGATTTTCAAGATAATAGCTGGGAAGAACCAATAGAACAGCTATACCCCAAATAATAAATATCTTTATGAAGAAGAGCTACAAACCAAAATCACTGTATCTTTTTATTCCCATTAGTGCACACTTTAACATGAAAATAAAAAACACAATAATGATTGGTAAGAGCCACCAAGAGGTCTGCTCGGCATAATGTTGTATCCTTTTAAGGTCACTAAAAATACAGCTGAGAACTGCAGCATTTCTGGTGGAATCAGTTAATAGTGCACATCTGTTGCAGAATGTAGATCAGGCTACTGGGGCTCTGCCAATAAAACAGTGTTGGATTTGTTCCTGCATGTGTGTCTGGGTTTACTTCCCACAGGCAGTACAAATGGTTACAGATGAGATGGAAACACAGCCCCTACAGCAAGGTGGGAGTAAAAGGGAATGGTAAGAGAACTACACTTTCTCACAACATCCAGACTGTGTAAAGAAGTTGACAATAGATGTTGATACTAAAACTAAAACCAAAGAAAGAAGTTGGAGGTCTGCTATTCACCAAGCCATATGTGACTTAATAATCCAATAAGCAAAGAAACAATTGACAGCTGGCATTTCAGAGCAGATGCTGTTCAGCTACCGGGTACAAAGCTGCCACAAAGCATTTTAATGTGCTTTTCCCCATTACTGTGCTGATGTTTTGTAGGTACAGATTCAGGCACATAAAATGTTATTAGCCTCAAAATAGGCCAACTGACCCAGACATTGAGCAGGGCATTATACCAGATGGCCTGTTGTGATCCCATATTTCTATGATTCTACAGATTTCAGGTAGTCTTCTAATACAGGATTTCAAAAGAAAAAAAGAAGTATTTTCTATGCAATTTCCCCACAATTTCTTGCATTTGCCTATGCTTTCTTATTAAGCTCTAGGATACATGTCCAAACTGCCTTCATCTTGCTTATAGTCAAACAATGTGTTCACACAACCTAATTGGGTAACATCAGAGTAACTTACTAGACATGCAATTAGTGTGTATTAAAAATGTGCATACTCCTCCTGAAAGTCTGGCCCTCTTGTGTTTGCTTGGAAAAATCCCTTGGAATTCCAGACAAGGACCTGAGCAGTATTAGCACAGAAAGCAGAAGCTCCGCACTTTCTACCTTTTACACAGATGGTGAATAGCCATAATGGCATCCAGGATTTGACAATTCCTGGGCAAACTGGCAATTCATCTTATGTGTTCAGGTACTGACACATTACTGCCACCAAAATAATTTTTAAAAAATTGTCTTGAAAAATTAATGCATTTGTTATGTTTGTGTAGTAGTATAACCCCTACTGAATAAAGAGGCAAAAATAACCAGTCTAAGCCAGTTCTAGCACATATAAATGCTGTTTAAACTTTACCCCACAGCTCTGCCAGTGCCACTTAGTCGTGACCAGCAACAACCTGCTTATGCTCGCCTTCCCTTGAACAGAGATACTGAAACTGAAAAACAAATTGAAAAAACATCAGCTAACACAGATTGCAAAAGGGAACACAATGCCTATTGTTATTATTAAGAAAGCAGTGAGTGCCTAAGGCCCAAATATCTTATGTCTTCTAGAAAAAAAATTGAGCCATCACGTTAAGCCATGACATTTTATTTTCACTGGTGCTACAGCTTCACTGATCTTCCTCAAGCTTTGCTTCTGGCTTTACCTGATCTGTCTCCCTAGTGTAAGCACTACATCTATGAGTGGACTTGGTAATTGAAAAAGGCCACTCATTTAAGGCTGAACTTGACTAATAGAACTGAACTGATCATACATTAATAAGGGGACAGGAACTGCTAATAAAAATGTCCCTAATAGATACCTTGTAAAAATGCTTCTTAACCTGTGGGAGCTTTAATCAATATCATGCAGGACTAGATAGAGACAGATATTTACAGAAGAGTGCAAAGAGTGCAAAGTGAAAAGAGTATGTCAGGAGCCTCAGTTCCCTGAGGCTTGTTATAATACAGATCCTAGATGCATGCGTTTGCTAAGAGTGCTCTGTTAATACATGTCACAGTGACAAAAATATTTCACAGGAGGTAGGATAAAAAACAGGCCCATGGGCTTACAAGCTTCTCTATCCTGATCAGCTGAGCACCAGGGAGAACAGGTGGTACCATCTCAAAAGATTTGGCAGACTGTACATTGGTAATGTCAGTGATAGAGCATGCCTCCTTCACCACTCCTTACAAATCAATGGAAGCTTCATTAGCAATCTCTCAATTCAAAAATGATATCTATTATAGGTCACTGATGGGTCCTGAGCTGACTTAAGAGTCCAATCCTTCAGCCACAGAACCATATACAAAAGTTGCAGGTCTCTCCGCAGGAGACAGTAGACCATAAAATGGGATTCCTATTATTTTCTTTCTGCCCCTCTATCTTCTCTGCCTTGAGGACAAGACAGTTCAAAATGGGCTGCCATTTGATTGAGGTTGCAGCACCATTGGAGTCAGTTAGTAGCCTGTTCCTCCCAGGTGTTGATATCAGCTTATGTTTTTTTGAGGTATGTCTTCAATGTATTCTTGTAGCATTCCTTTGGCCACCATGAGATCTCAGGCTGCAACTTACCTGACAGCAGAGCACTCGTGTAACCTGGGCACACTGAGGGTGTGTCCTCCCAGCCAAATGGAGAGGAAGTGACAGGCTAGGGTGCTGAGAGAGGGAAATCACTGCAGATGCAGATACATGCAGATCCCTCCATTTCCATACAGAGACAGCCCCACGAGTGTACACTTAACTATATACAATTTTATTACTACAAATATAATTAAAACATTTACATACCAGAAATAATTGAATATCTGATATTACAAAATAAATTTCATAATCTCCAAGTCAAGAAATGAGTTACCTGACCCAATGAATTCAATAATATTCACCCCAGTGGGTAAAACACAATACTTAAAAATATGTATATAACTGATCCAAAGATTTCTTCAAGCTCTCAAACCCATCATCACAATTAGCAACACTAAAATAATAAGAACAATATTTATAAAATATAAAGCACAACATAAACTCAGAACCTCAAACACATAGAAGTCTGATTATGAATTCGTTCCCCAAGCCTGGAGAACGAGTCCCCTCACCCACTCCCAATAGGGTCTAGGGGCCCACCCACTGCAAGGGGTCTTCCACCCAGCTCTAGTGAGGCCACTCCTAATACCTGCCCTCCTTTTCAGGGCCCCAGTGCTCCAATAACTCACATCTGATGGTCCAGCTTGTCCCAGCATGATGCTCCCTAACAGAGTCTCTTCTCCCATACTGCCTCTGAACTCCCCTTATGGCCTGGTGCTCCTGGCCTGGGCACCCAAGCCTTGTAATGTCACTTGCTTCAACTCTCACAGCCCTCAGATTTGTTTGCACCACTCTATGCCCACTCTGAGCACCAAGGGCTAGCTTCACCTAGCAGGGTTGCTGGGCTCCCAAATGCCCGCCTTACACTGGGGCGGCCTTCCCCATTCTTCATGCCCAGCTTGGCAATGGGGCTCTTTCAGCTCACCAGGACCCTGTGCGGGGCTCCAGCCTTCCAGTCTCACACCAGGTGGTAAACCTGAGCAGCCTTTCACTGCTTACCACTCCTGGATTTTGCCCAGGTCCTGTGCAGTGGTTGCCAGCCACTTGCCAGGGTCTGCAAGGTCAACCTGCCTTGCTGCGCTCCTAGGGCCTAGACTCTGTGCATTGGAATAGGCACCATGACAAGCCTGAGGGTCTCACACTCTCCCAGGCCTGCTCCATGCAGTGGGTCCCTATACCATGGTGGGCCCAAGGGCCTCACACCCTCCCAGGGCTGCTCCGTGCAGCAGGTCCCTGCACCATGATGAGCTCAAGGGTCTTACACCCACCCAGGGCTGCTCTGTGCAGTGCGTCCCTGCACTGTGGCAAGCCTGACAGTATCACACACTCTCTGGGATCTTCAGGAGCTCAGAGCTATTACCTGCTGGGGCAGCTCATCCCCAGCTTTTCTCACCCCAATCTTCCTTCTTCAACTTCCCATCACAACTTCCTTGTGTGCCGGGCACGCTGTTCCTTTTCTACATTTCAGGGGCTCCAACTCCAAAATTCTCCAGACCTGGCAGGGGGCAGTCTTGAACCAAGTCTAGACTGCTCCTTGCCCCACTCCCTTTGGGGAAAGGGCATGGCCTTGCTTACCTTGGCTTGCTTTTGACTGGTGGATGGGCTCCACCAATAAAAATTGCAAAATTTTGAGCCCAGGACTCATCCAGAGCTCAAAAGTTAAGTTCACTACAGTTGTTTTGGAAGTCAAGAGTCAGGCATCTGCACACAATGTCTGGTCCACTGAAGTTGGTGCTTGAGGATCACCAACTCAGTGCTAGTTAAGAATGGCTTCAGCAAGCATGCTGTCATCAGTGGTAGTAGGGGAGGGTGGTGAGCACTGACTGGCGATTGGCGATCAGCCACAGACACTGCCGGCTGTGTCGGCAGTGGGAGGGGGGAGAGGGTGGCAAGCACCACTGGCAGTGTCAATGGCAGACAATCTCAGGGGGTGCATGTCCACTGTGTGCATCTTCTATGCATCATCAATGGTAGGGTTGTTGTTCTTGGTTTCCTTGATGGTGTGCCAAGCTTCCTCTGGGATAGGAGGGTTGGTAAGGGATCCCCTATCAAGCTGTTGATGGATCGACTTGATAATGGCATCTGTGAGAGTTGACTCACAGTGCTGGAGTGCCTCAAAATGGTCTTTCAATCTAGTTTAGATAATTCACTGTCTTTAAGGAGCATTGAGTCATCCTGTGATTGGAGGACTAGAACCATGGGAACTTGAACCATAGATGGCTTTCATTGCCTGGAAAAAACTGTGTAACATGTTTGTCAACAAACAGCTAAATCTCCTTGGCTTTATCTTGTCATCCCTGACTTTTGATTTTCTGGATCCTCCTTTGAGTTTTGGTTTTAAGAAGCTAACAACTCCTTCTGCTGAGATGAGGTGTCATCTTACCATGTATCAGGGCTTGGATCTCAGCGTTGCTCTCTTCAAGCACGTCTTGCTGGGGTTATCTGATCCAAGGAGTATTTCCTGCCTAAGTCGAGGGGGGCTGGACCCAAAGATCTCCAAAGTCCCTCCAGCCCCTAACAACTATGAAACTGTGAAACCGAGCTTTGGTGTCAATGGGTGGTATAGCCAATACATTCAGCACAGGCTATATGGACAATGGTTTTAACTCCCTCCAAGAGTTCCTCAATGTAGCCTTCATTTGTGGGCAGGGCAGAGAGCTGTTAATAAAGACACTGATGAAAATCCTTACAGATCTATGGGTCTTGAAGAGGTCTGTTGTTGAGAGTTCTTTGCATTGCTTTTGGCTGTTTTTGGTGTTTAAGAGCAAGCCAGATGTTCATAATGTATCTAACAAGACAATTTTATGTCTAGCAGTCATCAGTTCCTGTCATGGCTCATGTGATACAGGCATTCATTCAATCACAGGCTCTAATAATAACACAGACATGGAGCTGCCACTGCTTAGAGCAAGGGCAGGCAAAATACAGACCACAGGCCAGATCCAGCCCACCAGCATTTTCATCCAGTCTGTGATGCCCCCAACTAATTGTACCCTGCCCAATCATTCTGCTCCTGAGGGTGGGAGCAAGGCATCCATTTATACACACCCCTGGCCAAAATACCCTATTGTGCCTCAATCCCAACCTCATGGTCAGAAGGGCCCAGCTGGCAAGTATGCAGCTTTCAGGCAGAGCTGCTGCTGCCACTGCTGCAGCTGCCAGGGACGTGCTTGGCTTCCCTGGAATCTTGCTCACTCAGGGCGGTAGGTAAGGAAGCAGTGGGGGCAAGGATGGAGGGAGATCTGCAGCTGGGTGGCACCCCCCTGCCCACCCATCTGGGCAGCTATCACCCAGAAGATGTTCCCAGTGTGGTGGCCTGCTTTGAACTGTCAAAGCATGTCCTCCTGACTGCAATTGGCCAGGAGGTCAGCCACTTTCAGTTGAGTCCAAGGTGCCAGCTCTGAGCAGGCAGGTTCCTGCTATTGGCCTCCCTAGCAGGAATTCTGGTGTTCCCTATTGGAAAACTGAAAAATCTCTGTTAAAAAAAATCCCAAACTCACTCTGTCAAATACCCCAAAATCCATGTTCCTGCAAAATTAAAAGAAAAGACCACTATATATAGAGAAAGAGTGAGAGAAAGAGAGACAGCGATCAGTTGGACAAAGTTTTATTGATATATCTATAGCAGGGGCGTCCAACTTCTTTGAGTATGGGGTAAGATCATGAACTTTTTATCACCCAGTGGGCCAGAGAGCCATATTCAAGACAACACAGGAAGGGGTATCATATCAGGAAGTGATGTCACATAACCTTTGACACCAATGAAGTTGCAGGATTTGACATGGTGCTGGTTGACATGGCATGCATGCCCAGGTTGACATGGTGCTGCAGGAGCTGCTTGGCTACAACCAGATTGACCTGGTGCTGGAGAAGCTGCAGGGCCAGGCCGGGGTTAACTTGGGCCTGCCCGGCCTGCCAGTGCCATGCCCTGGTTGGCATGGTGCTGCAGGACCCACCTGGGCAGAACCAGGTCAGCACCGGCCAGAAAAAGCACCATGTAGCTGAAGCTGGCTTCCCATGTGCTGCTGGGGATGGGAGGAGGCCGGCTAGGTCTGCACCAGCCAGCAGAAGCGGCAGCAGAGCTGTGTGCCACTCAGGACTGACAGGTGCAGGATCGTCCCATCCCGAGTGGCAC
Source organism: Caiman crocodilus (assembly GCA_030014935.1). Classification (NCBI taxonomy): domain Eukaryota; kingdom Metazoa; phylum Chordata; order Crocodylia; family Alligatoridae; genus Caiman; species Caiman crocodilus. Next base: position 40,572,153 of record JAGPOW010001918.1, on the reverse strand, counting down.
ATGGCTCCGCCACCACTTCTGCTGGCCTGTGCAGACCTGTCCGGCCTCCTCCCAACCCCAGCAGTACGTGAGAAGTGGCCTCCTCAGGGCCTCCTGAGAGCCACAGTACCCGGGGAGAGACTGGCCAGGGGAGCGAGCAGGTGCTGCCTTGATGTGCGACAGGGCAGGGCAGGGCAGCTGGGCTGGCTTGGAGTGAGGGGGGTGAGGCGGTAGGTGTGGGCTGGCAATGCCAGAGGCCTCCTGTGTGGGGCCACTCCCCCAGGTCTCACAGGAGTAAGCAGCTCCCCCCTCCCCTCGCTGCTGGCTGAGGACCACGGGCCGGCCCTACCTGCCTCACCACAGCCCCACCACTGTGGCTCCATGCTCCGCAGTGCTCCCTGCCCGCCTCACCATGCTTCCTCCATGCTCTCTGCCCGCCGTGGCTCCACGCTATGCAGCGCTCCCTGCCCGCCTCACTGCTCTCCCTCCACACTCTCTGCCTGCCATACTGCTGCAGCTCTGCACCACTGCCACCGCCACTCTGCAGGGCTCCCTGCTTGCCTCGCTGCACTCCTTATACAATCTCTGCTCACCTTGCCGCCACCACGGGTTCACGCTGCCACCACCACTGGCCCTGCACTCTGCACTGCCGCAGCCTTGCACTCCATGGCGCCACCACCGCAGGCCAGATAACACGGCTTGGCAGGCCACATGGCGGCCTGTGGGCCGTATGTTGGACAAGCCTGATCTACAGTGTTAAAGCAATTTGGAAGCCAACCAGTATCTCTATCATCATAATAAAGTGAATTCAAAATATCTATATGGTTTTCTACCCCCCACAAGGGCTCCAGGCCCCCAAAATGGGCTATAGCCCCGCCCAACAGGGGCTTCAGCTCCCCACAGGGTCTACAGAACCCCCAAAAGGGGCCCAATGTCCCCCACAGGGGCTACTACCCTCTTTTCAGGGCCCACATGCCCCACTCCCACTTGCTCCCCTAACCCCCTGGATTGCTGCCTTGTCTGGCCCTATCCCCCACCAGCTCCTGCAGCCCCCCAGTGGCTTCCTCACCCAGCCCCCCCCACTCTCCTAGATTGCCCAATGGCTGCCCTGCCCAGCCTCATCCTCCTGCTTCCACCCCCAGCCCCTTGATGGCTGCCCCCCCTCCAGGACTTTAAACAAAAAAAAGCCTGTACTCACCCCAGTAGCAGGGGCTGTGGGGCCTTCTGGCAGAGCCCCCCCAGGCAGCACAGAGCATCAGGGAGAAGTGGGGCCTGGGCTGTGGCTGCTGAGGCTGTCACCTGGCCCCAGTGTGTGGGTGGAACCCCAGTGATCCTGACTAGCAGCTGATAGTAGGAGTAAGTGTCAGGTGGGTTTTTTTTTGTTTTTCAATTGTGGGAATGATGGGTGGGCAAAGATGGGGGTCTCAGGAGCTGGGGGGCTGGGGTTGGGGGGCAGAGATCAGAGGGGCTTGGCAGGAATGAGGGGAATGGGGCTAGGTGGGGCAGGGATTGGGGGAGTTGGGGGCTGGGGGTGATGGGGATGAGTGGGACAGGGATCTGGGAGGATGGGGGAGTGGGCAGGACATGTTCCCCTCCGGTTTCTTCCAGCCCCCCGATCCCCCACTTACTTGCACTGGAGCCTGGGTCCAGCTCCCTGTGGCTGGCACACTGCCTGCCCTGCATGGACAGGCAGCATGCTTCAGCACCAGGGTGAGGGCCAGCCATAGAGATGTTCTGGCTGATACCAGAGCATCTCTGTGGAGGACCTACCCTCCAGTTGCCTCAGGGCACAGTCCTAGACGTACTTTTCTTCACTCCATTTTTTTTTCTTTTTTTTTTGCCCTGTGCTTCAAATTTGCAGCATGGGGAACATTTTCTCATTCCTGCATGTGCCTCTTGCAGCGTCTCAAAGGAGTTTGACATACTGTAAGAGGCTAGTGTGGGCTTGCCTGGATGTGCCCATTAAGTGCAGTGCGGGTACAATATTTATCATATACAAGTAAAATTATCATTTTGTTATAAGAGATTAATGAATACTTCTAGATATGGGTAATTAGCTGTGTTAATCTGAAATCAGGAAGAAGGCAATGCAGAGACTACTTCACAGAAGCATAATCCTTCATAAGAAAATGTAACTCAGTATTGCTTCCTCCTCCAAAAATACTGGACTATTTCTCACAAATGCTGCATATTTTATATACTATAACATAGTACATTTCTATGAGTAAATTTTTTTTGGCTTTTTAGTTGATATTTACTAGTGAAAGACTGGTGGTACAGTGGTTTATTACCAAACAATAATCGAGTCTACTAGGTTCCTTTATAAATCTTATTACCATGCTAACTGATAAGATTAGTAAGCACCTACAGGTGTGCTGATATCAGTTTTATGAAACATCTCAGAATGATAACTCAAGTAAAGCAAGTCCCCAGATTACTAATACAAGCACTTTCCCTTGCAGTGCTGAAGTGCTATTCCACAGAGGCTTAGGAAGCAATTGAGCAATGGAGAAGCAAATATTTTTGTTTGCTGGATCTCTGTTCTAAACTTTCTATGACATGTTGAATGGTATAGTTGCTGAAGCTGAATGACAATGAAAAGTTATCCAACACTGAAAACATTTTCATGAATACCAAGTGACTTCATTAATATAATCTGCTTTTCAGAAACAGCAGGTCTAAAAGATAGCTCAGTAGTTTGCCCCTGCGTGCTGTTCCATGATCACAAAATGGTTTGGTCTTCTTGTTCATTTAAAAAAAACAAACTATAGGTTTCATTTTTTGGTTAAAATAAAGGAAAGTTACTTCTTTTGGAAAATGTTCAGAGTGGAGTGATGGAAACTGTGCTTTGCTATAAGTGAGGCCCGGTTTAAATTATGATTTTACATTTTTCATGAAAATCATGAAATGAAGTGATTTTAATGCAAACATGCAATTGGCAATGAAATCCCACAATATGGCAGCATACCATGGTACAGCAGCCATACCATGGCATTTTGTTGCAACAAAACAAAAAATGGGGTCTTCATGGTCTCTGTCCCCATCCTGCGGTGGTGGTGCCTAGCCAGTGACCCTGGCCAGGGAGGAGGAAGCTGCCCCCACTCTTCTGGCCAGCACTGCCTTGCGGTGCCAATCTTCGGGTGTAGAGAAGCCACAGAGTGGGGATGAGCTGCATCCACACAGGTCCTCCCCCAACATGGTGGAGGTTTTTCCACACCCTGGTCCAGCCTGGCCTAACCCGGCCCCACCCCACCATCCATCGGGACTGGCTACTTATGGTTATAGAGCTCTGGGCACCCTTGCATCACCTCACATCACTTCCTCTCTATTGCAGAAATTCAATTCTTAGTGCAAAATACCTTTCCAAGTACACTGGAATTTAAAATAAGAAATCCTGTCAAGTTTCCCAGTTCACTTTTAGTATTACAACTTCAATTCTCAAGGGCAAAAAAATTCCAGGAAAAAGACCAGCTCTCCACATAGAAGTATGATTTAAAATATGAGCTTTTAATTTAGCTGAAGTACTTAGAGCTTTGAAGTAAATTTTGAATATTCTCAACCATGTAACTTTAGACTTTTCCTCCCTCCTATTTACCCATTCCAAGTTAACAATCTTTGTCTTACTTAGAGAAACTATCCATTTGCTTCAACTACACGGAAAAGTATGTTTTGAAATGAGTTGAAAGTTTGACAGGTGGCAAACTTTGCATTAAAAAACAATAAAGGACTATAGAAGTGTGTTGCTATAGAAGCATTGTACATGTAAAGTTCAATGATTCCACCCCCCCCTCCCAATTTCAAGTTTTATGAAGGACAGAATGGGATCTGTATAACACTAGGCTCATTTCACATGGAAATATTTCCAAATGATCTTGGACTTAGCTCACTGCACACACAAATTCCTCAGACATGTCCATTCTATTAGTTCAAATGTATCTGTCTACAAGTGATGAGCAGTACTTTCCTCCACTGTAAGCTATGTTGTACAAATGAAGATATCAACCCCCAAAAGTATTACTGGTATTTAATTTTTCCTCTGTTTGGTAAGTCATCTGGCTCTTATTTCCCTTGCAAACCAGCATTGTTCTGAGTACATTACTGAAATGCCATTTTGTTAATACTACAGCAAATCATAGTGGGGAGGCGAGGGATGCACTGAACCTATTACTAACATGTATTGATTACTGCTTACTTCACTGCAGACCTGGTCTAACACCCTAAAATTTAATAGTAAGAAATGGTAAGTAAAAATGATATTGTGCTAGTATAATAGAAATAGTCACTGTGGTGGATACTTTATATTACAGAATATTCTGGTACAGAAAATTATAGGTTTGATTAAAAATGACTAAACAAAGAAATTTACAGTCAAGACGCTACTCATCCTACATTTTTCTTGGTTGACACCCCTTATATAAAGCCTTCTTCATAATTAAATTATACAGGGTAACTTCATATCAGGTGACTGCAGAAGTGCCCATGCACTGTTTGGATTCCACACACAGTACAATCACAATGCAACTGGTATAGTGGGGAGGAGTGTGAGAGAGCACAATAGTTATGCTGAGAGCTCCTGTGGTCTCTATCTATTCAGTTGATTTGAGAAGCAATGACCATTGTTCTAGTTTGCAAGAAGGGACTGTCCTGGCTGTAGATTGAAAGGTAGAGCTCATCCCCTAAGCATCATTGCACTCAACAGTGCAATGTCAGATTACATGAATTTTAACAGGTGGAATGGATATCACCCTTTATGAGTATATAATTCAGTGTCTATGACCATCTAAAAAGGATTTTCAAATAGTGAGTGATGTGCATACCTGTACAGAATATTTAATTTGTAATTTTAATGCCATTTTAAGTGCATTTTTGTATTTAATGTCTTTCTAAGATGATATGGGATATTAACTGTATGTGATATAAATTGTCTGGGTTATTGCCAATGACATTATTATGGGTATATGGAGCACTTCATGAAATATTCTAATTTACATTGTAATGGCCCTGTTGCAGTACTGCTGCCACTACAATGTTATTGAAAGTACATAGGACACTACAGTTGACAATGTCATTGCAATTGTATGGCATTTCAGTTACCTCAGACATTCATGGGATCTGCAGCGTTTTCCTAGTTGTAAGGTCTTGATGCCTTGGATTTCACATTGCAAACAAATAATTATGAGAACTACTGTAGCTTCTGTATTACGAATCTGCAGCAGTTGAGGTTGATAAATGAAGTTAGCTGGCTATCTTGGCTGAAAATTCTGATCTTTAATAGGGTTTTTCTTAACCTACAAAGTTCTGTTAAAATTTTAAATCAAAAGATACAATGCCATGCTTCTTTGGTCTAAAATATGAACTTTTGTGGAATGGTTTTCTTTCTTCACATGTTCCATGGACTGTCTATTGCTTCCAAAATAAGATTTTTTTAAAGCATTTGACCCTGAAAAAATTCACAGACCCATTAAAACTTTATATCTTCAACATATAATTATACAGACTCTCATCTCTGCCCCCTCATATCTACCCTACATCTGTGTCTTTCTCTTCTAACATACGTGCTGTTCTTCAGATAACATTAAGACAGGCACCAACGTGGTACCTTCCCTTAAAGTTTGACTAGGAAAGAATCATGCCAAAGCTTCTTAAAAGTTGAAAACTGCATTTGAAAAGTTATATGAAAAAATAAAAGTGCATATACAATTTCAGAATGAACAACTAGATATACACATGAACCACAATAAAACTAACAAAAAGCAATAAAACTGTGTAGTAAAAGTTATAGAATAATTTATGATTACTGTAATTATCTTATCATTACAGAAAAGAATTATGAAAGCTTTCTGCTGATAAACAACCTTCTCATTTGTGGCAGTTTTGAATGTTAATTCACCACGTAATGCCTGCGGAATGGACTGCAATATCCTTATTATTACTAGGATCAATAAATAGATAGTGCAGCAATGCAAGTATGATGGAATAGCCCGGCAAACCAACTGACAAATCAGTTCAAATATAATGGAATTCTTATGGGGTTTTTAATCAACTGTTTATCCTGATAACTCACATAACTTAATATGAAATATGTAAAGTAGAGAAACTCTCCTGTCTATGGAAGATAAACTTTTTAAAAACAATTACTGTCTCTTAGTACAGTTAGCCCATTCTATTTGCCAGGAAAATGCTTTGTCTTTTAAAAGCTTTTTCTATGATTGACACCAACCCAAATAAAACTACAGACATGTTAATTAATTTAGTGATTGAATGCCATGGCTGAACAACACTGGAAAAATGAGAGAATAATATTCTATCATGATTAAATATGTTTATACAAGTCAGCTTTGTTTCAAAAGTGTGTGGTTATAATAACAAGAAATTGATTTGAATGTACAAGTGTACCATTATTCAAATAATTTTCAAAAGTAACTTAGCTGAAAGAAAAATGCCATTTTCTACACCAGCAGAGCATGTAATAGTTTGTCATTACAAGTAAAGTTTAATTTACAAAAAGGTTCACTGTAGTTCCTTGAAGCTTTCTTTTCCCCAGAAACAACCAATCAAACTTCACTGTGACATACAGTATTGATGTGTTATCCACTTGATCTTCTTCATTTTTGACAGTTATCATCATAGAAAGATGGTAACTGGTTTACATAAAAAATGAAAGAAGGTTTATTTTTCTTAATAGAATCTTCTACATATATATTTTGGACCAAATTCTTTTCCTATCAGGTGCCTTAGTGTTATACTATTACATCCTGCTCAAGTCCCTTAAATAGAAGACTGCATCTACTTTTTTAACATGCCATCATCTTACCCTTCAGACTAAGTCACAAAAAGCAATAGTCAGGAGGAGGAGTGACAACTGTTTTTCAGGGACTCAAGCACAATGGAATAGGCATCTAACAAATTTAGGCACCTAAATCCACTTAGGCATCCAACAGGTGGAGTAGGGTCTAGCTTTTCATGTTTTCTTCAAAAAAATCAAATGTAACCAACTACCTGCTTAGAATAATTAAAAGTCAAAGAAATGTACTTAATTTGCAGTCACTAACATATACTCTACTTCAAAGTATGTTTGTTGCTTAATATTTACTTTGATCAATTGTGTATGATTTATAATAAGTTTTAATCCTTTAATTCACAGAAGAGTAATACTTTGCATCAAAGCTTATTTTGTGTCCATCTGAAGGGAATGCTATTCTTTGTTATTTAAATACTTATTGATTATTAGAAGAATATTGTAATTAACTGTGTTGTAGATACTATAAGATCTATTGTCTCATCAATATGCAGTATGTTTACTCTTATTAATTCTGGTATGTGGTGACATTTACCCCCCTTAATCCTGATATGGTGCCTCTATGCCTGAATAATAATATAGATTCTCATATTACCTAGTACTAAAGTATTTGCCTGCTAGGCAATGTGTAGGTTTGGAGTTTCATGTTTTTTTGTGTTTGGTATAAAATGAACTCGACCTTTTATAGACTGTGGATGCATCTACATGAGATGCTTTACTGTGCAGTAGAGTAATTACTGCATAGTGAGCACCACTGTCTACATGTGCTTACTGCAAAGTAACTTGCTCTTCCTGCAAATGAAAGTAACAAATTAACTGCCAAGTAATTACTGTGCAGTAAGGCACATGTAGACAGCTGACTGGGAGCAAATTAGCTCCTGGTCAGCCAGGCAACAGGAAGTGGAAGATTGCTCCCTACCCCTAGAAGCTGCCTGCTGCTGGGAAAGCCTCCACCAAAGGTGCTTGGGTGTGGACAATGTCATCCTACCTTGGCAGCAGGAAGCTCTCTGCCCCCACCCCATGACTGCAGAGCCAAGGCCAGGAGGCAGTTCCCAGGAGCAGGGAGCAATCTCCCAGCCCCTGCTCTGCAATCACAATCATGGGAGATTGTGACCAGTCATGGGAGTTCCCTGTATGGGGAGAGTTTCCCATCCAGCCTGGAGCTGACTGGGACCTGCCCCAAACTGGAATAGCTCCCAGCCAGCCCTGGGCAGTGTGGGAAAGTTGCATATACAGCCTGGAGCTGACTGGGGACTGTCCCAGTTTGGGCAGCCCTCAGCTAGCTCCAGGCTGTACTTACAGATCCCCATACAGCCTTGGTTTGGCTGGGAACTCTCCAGGTCTGGGGCATGTCCGAGCCCTGCAGCTTTTTTCCAGACCCAAGTCCCAGTTGGGCAGTTTAGGCATGCGGCTTTGAAAGACCTGCAGGGGAGGGGCAGGTCCCAACCACCTGCCCCAATCTGCTGCTGGGGCAGCTAGTCACAAGTTCTTAGCTGGGTGAGAAATCCCTGCCCACCCAGGGGCTCACTGCTAGCTTCCCCATCAGCAGATGAGGGCAGGGGGCTCAGTCCTGCCCTTCCCCTGCAGATCCTTTCAAGCCCCCTGCCTCTGGTCGAGGGATCCAGGAACAGAAGCTCCCTGCTGCTGGGGCAGGGGGACATTGTCCCCACCTGCGCTTTGCCACTGGAACCTACCCCAGCAACAGGCAACTCCCTGGAGCAGGGAACACTGTCTCAACCCCCACCAGAAGATAGCTGACTCCTGGCCTCATGCTCCCTGCCATCTCGTGGGCTAACACCCAGGGGGAATCTAGACATCCCCCTGGCTGCCAGGGAGCAGAGCAGGGTAGGAGCAGCCATCTCCATTGGGAACAAATCCCATATGTGAGCAGGTATAGATGCCTGTGCAGGGTGGGTTAACTCCAGAGTAAACTCATCCAGCAGCATTTGCACATGTAGATTCACCCTGCGAGTACTTGAAGGTCACACTCTGTGTGTGTGTGTGTGTGTGTGTGTGTGTCTCCCTGCAATTTATGAGCTCACTATTTTGGAATAGGGTTATGTGTATCTGCTTTCATCTCTGTAAAATATGCGTATGCACTATAATAAGAATAGAGACAATAATAATGCACATGTACTATAATAATAGTTTATAAGGAAAAATGGTATTGCTTATAAATCAATATAACAGTAATGGCACTGAAAGCCAATTTCCCCAAAGTCTCACATTTGATATATGGATTCAAAGTTCTGAGGTATATACATCTGTATAGTTCAGCCAGTCTGATTGTATGAATAGCTGATCTTTAGCTGTTTCTACACCTGTCATTCAAAAGCTAATTTTCTTCTTTATTTGTGAAAAAGTTTTGGATTTCACCTGTGACCTTGATATATTGCTAATGAATTCCACCAGTTTTTGAATAAGCAATTTCTATTTTACTCAGAGCTCTCTTGTAAATGGTTCTGTGAAACAATTACCAAAAAAAATTACTCATTTGCCCCAGTCCAGCATGAATGAACTGTGAAATGTATTTGACAATAAAGTTTTTAATTACCATTGGCATTTCTAAGCATACTGCTGATGGTTGTCATTTAATAGCAGCTGGTAAAAGATCCAAGTCAATACCTGTCATCTTCTAGAAATAATTGACTGTAGCTAGCAAAGACAATGGAGTTCTTTGTAGTGCATTTCTTTGTGTTACTTCTATTTCATCTTCCAACCTTTGGTGGGGCAAGTTATTCCATTAACTATCTATTATTTACAAGGTTGCATCTTTCCTTAAACCCTGTGGCTTTGGCCAATACTAGAGAAAAGATGCTACAATAAATGGACTGATCAGAATGGCAATTCTTCCTACCTTTGTTTTAACTGAGTTTTGCCGTTCTTTTCTTCATTTATCTTGAAATGGCTGCAGTAAGGTCCCACTTTACTCCCAATATTTTATGATCCTGGGAGCTGCATAAATTAAAAGTCAGTGCTCCCTTCCACAAAAAGATTTGGTGGGGAGGGCAGTAATTTGTTTCATGGTTGCCCAGAAATTCTATATCTGGCTCCATTCTCTAACTGTATGTTTGGCTTATTATTAGTCTGCTACTGTCACATCTCTATGGTTCTTACTGGTATATGTTCACATTTTGTTATAGCAGATTCAGTTTACATAGTGTCATTTGAAGCTATCCCCTTGGGAGACATAAAGCATAATGGAGCTGAGCATGCACCATGTGTCAGTAATTCAGGAAGCCATGTGTTGCTCCCACAACCTGGGGCATTAGGATCAATGAATATGTTAATATAAAATCTGTGATTTTTGAGAGGTTTTAATGGAAAGCAGCAACTCTAAAAGAGAAGTAGAGGAAAGATTTGGGTGTTCATTTGAAACTTCAAAAACTTAGGAATTATTGGAAAAAAAAAAA
>JAGPOW010001918.1:40514301-40552358 GCA_030014935.1 Caiman crocodilus | reverse complement strand
GCTCCTCAGCAGTCTCCTCCAGGGTGGCCAGGGCCACATACCTGTTCCCAAGTGGCACCTCAGGTACAGGTTCTGCAGCAGCATGGGCTGCCCTGGATCTAAGGGGAACTTGCTGCCACCGACGAGTCACTCTTCTGGGTCTGGGCGGCTCCTCAGTAGGTTTCTGACCCTGCAGAGAACAGAACTACTTATCAATTTTGTCCTCTGCCACCCGGATCCCACGCAGCCTGCTCACCTCGGCCTGAAGCTCCCACAGCCGCCCCTCCAGGGCCTGAAGACAGTCACAAGAGGGGCAGGCAGGGGATGCCCCAGGCATCTCCCCCACCCCCAGGGGCCCCGCCCAGCCACCACCCCCAGCCAGGGTGGGGCAGGCAGACAGCGAACCGCCCAGGGGCTCGGTCTGGGTGGCAGCCTCAGAGGAACACCAGGGTGGTAGTACCAGGGAAGAGGGAGGGGGAGGAGCCAGGCCTCTGGCAGTGGCACTACAAGTACTCATCATGTTCCTAGAAAATAAGATCTTCCTGGTGTCGAGTCCCTTTTCTCTTCCTCCTTGCGCTCCTCTTGTGCGAACGCCAGCACAAATGCCAGCGCGCCCTTATAGACCGTGCCTGTTTGCATATTCTGTTCATGCATGGCTCCCTGCTGGCTCAGCTATGAGCAATCCGGAAGGCTCCCCTCCGGATCAGCTGCAGCTGCCAGCACTATCCCACTCACTACTTCTCTGCTGCTTCTCTGCCACTGCTGCTGCTGCTGCTCTTTCTTCGCTGAGAGGGCTCACGTGTGGCCGAGACCACACCTGAATGCTATCAGGGGTCTTCTTGGCTCCCTGCTCCACTCTTCTCTTCAAGATTTCCAGGTCAGGTGATTGCACCACCTCTGAAAGGAGTTTATTCCAGTCTGGACACCCTGACTGTGAAGACATTTTTCCTACTGTTAAGCCTTAAATGGTTTCCCAGGAGTTTGTGACCATTACTTCTGGTTTTCCCCAAGGGTACCCTGACAAACAGTTGACCACTGAGCTCTTGATGTATTCTCCTGATGTAGCAGTAAGCTGCTACCAAGTCCTATCTCAGCCTTCTCTTTTTTAGGCTGAAGAGGCCCAAGTACCTCAGCCTTTCCTTATATGGCTTGCCTTGGAAGTCTCTGATCATATGGGTGGCTCTTCTCTGGACTCTCAAGTTTTCCCACATCCTTGTTGAAGTGTGGAAGGATCACTTCTTTGGTTTTGCTTGAGATGTATCAGTTGATGCATGCCAGACTATTGTTTCCCTGCTGGCTACAGAATTGCACTGATGGATCATGTTATTACTATGATCCAGGGGCTATGTGTAGTGGGGGGAATATGGGTGCACATGCACGCCCTCAGCGTGGTGGTGTACCTCCTGCAAAAAGGCGCAACTGATACTGTTGGCTGCCTGCGAGTGGTCACCACTTGCCACCCCATTGCCAACACCGCTGGCAGCATCTGCAAGAGGTCCATGATCATCACTGGCCACTGCCAATGCTGCCTGTAGCACCTGAGGGTAGTTGCCAACCCCTGGTCATCACTTGCCATGCCACCCCCACTGATAGTGCCAGTGGCATCTGTGGGAGCTCCCAGCTTACCTCCACTGGAGTCCCACTGCTACTGCCGTGCTCCCACCACTGCTAGCATAGCTGAGCCCCCCACAGCTGCTAAGAGCATGTGCCATTTATGTTATGGTCTATTATTACCCCTAGGTCCCATTCAGTCATGGTGCTATTCAGTATGGTACCACTTAGCCTGTAAGTATGTTGGGAATTGTCTGTATCTGCAACCTATCTTCTGGCATGGCCATGCTTCCCCATAACTTAGTGTCATCCTCAAACTTGCCCAGTGGGCTCTTCACCCTCACATCCAAATCTTTGATAACCATGTTGAAAAGCACTGGACCAAGCACGGACCCCTGAGGGACACCACTGGCCACTTCTCACCACGATGACACAAATCCATTCATTAGAAATTTCTGGGTTCTACCCTGCTGCTGGCTTCCTACTCGACTACTGTCGAGCAGCTAAGCCCTCAATCCTTCAATTTTCTTGTGGGAATATCAAGGGATACCAGATCAAAGGGCTTTTGGAAGTCTAGGTATACAATTCATAGTTTCATAGTATCATAGTTGGTAGGGTCAGAAGGAACCTGAGCAGATCAAGTCTGACCCCCTGCCATGAGCTTGAAAGAACGCTGGGGTCAAATGACCCTGGTTAGTGTTTATATAGACTCCTTTTGAAGACCCCCAGGGTAGGAGCCAGCATCACTTCCCTTGGAAGTTGATTCCAGATCCTAGCTGCCCTGACTGTGAAGTAGTGCCTCCTGATGTCCAGTCTGAATCTACTCTCTGTCAACTTATGGCCGTTATTCCTTGTTACTCCTGGTAGTACTCAGGGAAACAGGGACTCTCCCATTGCCTGCTTGTCTCCCTTGGCAAGTTTACAGATGGCCACCAGATCCCCTTTTAGCCTCCTCTTGTGGAGACTGAATAGGTTCAGATCCCACAGCCTCTCCTCATAGGGCCTGCCCTGCTGACCCCTGATCATGTGAGTGACCCTCCTCCAGACCCTCTCAATGATATCCACATCCCTCCTGAAGCACGGTGCCAAGAACTGAATGCAGTATTCCAACTGTGGCCTGACCAATATTGCATAGAGGGGGAGGATCACCTCCTTGGACCTGTTCATGATGCATCTATAGATGCATGACAAGATGCGGTGAGCCTTCCTGACCGCGTCCTCATATTGGTGGCCCATGTTCATCCTGGAATCAATAGTGACTCTGAGATCCTTTTCTGCCTCTGTGCTGATAAGACGGGAATTCCCCAGCCTGCAGGTATGCTGCTGGTTCTTCCTCCCTAGGTGCAGTACCCTGCACTTGTCAGTATTGAAACGCATCCTATTCTCACCTGCCACCCCTGTAACCTGTCCAGATCTAGTTGTAGCCTGTCCCTCTCTTCTAGCATGCTCACTTCTTCCCACATCTTAGTGTCATCTGTGAATTTGAATAAGGTGCCTTTCACCCCTTCATCCAACTCTCTGATGAACATGTTGACCAGTGCAGGCACGAGGACCAAGCCCTGGGGAATCCCTCTGCCCACATCCCTCCAGGTCAAAAAAGACCCGTCCCCCACCACTTTCTTAGTGCAGCCCTCCAGTCAATTTGCAACCCATCTGGCTGTGTAGGCACTGACACCACAGTCACCTAATTTTTAATGAGAATGGGATAAGAGACAGTGTTGAAGGCCTTCCTAAAGACCAGAAAGACTACATCCACCATGACACCTGTGTCCAAGGATTTTATGACCTGGTTGTAGAAGGCCACCAGGTTGGTCTGACAGGAGCTGCTTCTAATGAACCCATGTTGATTGCACCTAAGCATAATCTCCCCTGCTGTCCCCTCACAGATGTGCTCCTGTTTAATTTTCTCAAAGAGCTTTCCCAGGACTGAGGTAAGACTAACAGGCCCATAGTTTCCTGAGTCCTCTTTCCTCTCTTTTTTGAAAATGGGGACCACATTGGCCCTTTTCCAGTTCTCTGGCACCACACCAGAGCACCACAAGTGCTTCTAAAGCTGTGTCAGGGGTCCCACAGTGACCTCTGCCAATTCCCTCAGCACTCTGTGGTTGAGATCGTTTGGACCTCCTGATATGAACACATCTAGTCCCACCAGAAGTTCCACTGGACTCAGGCCCCACTGACCCTGGGCCTGACTGCGCCTTCTCTGGGTCCATCTGAGAACCCAGTGTGGACTCTTTCCCCCTTTGATCCACTTTCGGACTGTCACCCTTTGGGCTTGAAGGATTGTTTCCTTAAGAAACGACCACTCTTCTTGGTCTCCCAAGTCCCCTCCCCTATGAGACCTCAGTGTCTCCCCGACTAATCTCCTTAACTCATTGAAATTGGCCCCCCTGAAGTCCAGAACTGCTGTCTTGTTGCAGGCCTTTGACACCCTCTCTGGATGGTGAATTCTAGTAGGCAATGATTGCTATTGCTCAGGCGGTCAAGAATCCACAGTCACCTCACTAGGTCATCTCCTGTGGCCAGGACCAGGTCCAACAAGGCATTTCCCCTGGTGGGACTATGCACCTCCTGGTTCAGGTTGAATTGGCTAGGAACCTACGTGAGTGGTCAGGCCTGACTGACTGCTCCTCCCAGCAGATGTCCAGATAGTTTAGGTCACCCATAAAGACCACGTCCCTTAACTTAACTGCCTTCATGAGCTGACCTGAGAATTCCCAGTGGTAGACCCCCACTGTTAAGTCCCTTTCCCCATGACCCCCTTGAATTCTGACCTTGAATTCTGATCCAGAGCACTTCTGTCTGTCCCTCTTCTGACCTGGTGCTATTTATTGAGGACATGTATTGCTCTTTGATGTAGAGTGCCACACCCCCATCTTTCCTCCCCTCTGTATAGCCTATAGCTGTTGATGTTTATCACCCAATCGTGCATTGAATCCAACCAAGTTTCAGTGAGGCGCACTATGTCTGGGCTTGTGTGAACTAGCCAGAGGGCAAGTTCCTCCTGCTTGTTCCCCATACTATGAACATTAGTGTAGAGGAATTTAAGGCCTCCTGAGGGTATATGCTCCACTTCTCTAATCCAAGGACTATCCAGACCCCTGTCTCTTTCCTGGGTACTTCTTGTGCTCATTGCCTGTCTTGGCTAGCCTGTTCTTCTGGGTTCAGTGTTCCGTGGCTCCCTCCATCCTCATCCTCCCCTTCCCCCAACGAACCTAGTTTAAAGCCCGCCAGCTTTAAATGTCAACCTTCTTTCTCTTATCCAGGTGGTGAGTCACCTGGTCATAGAAGGAGATGAGATTCATAAGACATGACCATGATGCAGCCATACTGGCTGTTGCTCAGAATCCTACCTTCTGCAAGTATATCATACATAGACTCCTTGATGAATTTTTCCAGGATTTTCCTTGGGATAGAAGTTAGGCTAGTTGGCCTATAGTTGCCTGGGTCCTCTCCCTCTTTTGAAGATGGGCACAACATTGGCCCTCTTCCAGTCTCCATGGACCTCTCCTGAGTGCCATAAATTTTGGAAGAGTTTTGCCAGAGGTCCTGCAGTGACTTCAGCCAGGTCCTTCAGCACTCTCAAATGAAGTTCATCTGACTATATATAATATATAAGACTTCTGACTTATAAATGTCTAACTTTTCTAACTGATCATGCACCAGCTCAACATCAATAGTGGGAAGGCAATCATTCCCACCATGCCCATTCTGAACCTTGTCTAGCATGATTTTCCCCTTAGTCCAGTGAAATAACAAAGCCAAACAGTCATTCAGGAGTTCAGTTTTCTCCTGAATGTCAGTAGACATCTGTCCTAAGTTGTTAAGCAATGGCCCTACACTCTCACTTGTTTTCCTCCTGTTCCCTATATACGTAAAAAAGGACTTCTTATTGTCCTTGACTTCTGTTGCTAGTTTAAAGTCAGTCACTGTCTTAGCCTTTCTAATCTTATCCCTACAAGTATAGGCCATTGTTGTATAGTCCTCTTTGGGGACTGTCCCAAGATTCCATTGTTTGTATGCCTCTTTCTTCTTTTTTAAGAGGACCACGACATCCCTATTAAGTGAAGGTGGCTTACCAGCCCTTTTGCTACCTTCATTCTGAATGGGAATGGACTTCTTTTGTGGTTCAAGGATTGTGTCCTTGAGAAACAACCACTCTTCATGCACTCTTTTTACCTTCAGTCCCTGGTCCCGCAGTTCTTCTCCTACTATTGCTCTGAGACAACATGTAACTCTTAGCAGAATCCAAAATAAACATATGCAAAAATATAAATGGTGATTGGTAAAGAAGCCTCCAGAAATTTCCAGGCTTTAGTCAAAGTCTGCCCAAAAAAAGATAAAAAGGCATTGAAAGAACAGCCTGATGAATGCACTGACCGCCAACACCAACCTACCCATGTGTCGAGAGAGAAAGAGAAAGCGAGAGAGAGAGAGAGAAAGATGGCACCCTCTCTCGACTGGACATCGTCTTGAAAAAGCCTGTGACTGGACATTGCAGCATGACTCCAAGAGCCATGGATAGTTGACTTAGTGTATATAGTATGCATGACAACTGTATAATATGAGTGTGTGATGTGCTACTAAATAGTGTGACTCAGTTCTCCATTACTATGGAATAAATCTTGGTTTGCTGAGCCCACATGTTGATTTTATATCCAGCAGCTCCTCCTGTTTGTTCCCTATGCTCCTGGCATTAATATACAGGCACCTGAGTACTCCAATTGAGACCCTCAATTTCCTGTCTCATTGAGGGAGAATCATTCTCTTAGCTTTTGTAAAATGGCTCTCATATTGTCCTCAGTTTTGGAGCTTTCTTGTGTGCTGGTCCCTGGGCATGCCCCAGTAAGTGTTTCCCCATCCCCTGAGGTCTTAGTTTAAAGCCCTATCTAGAAAATCAGCCATTGTGGCCAAGAGCAGAGACTTACCTCTCCATGTGAGGTAGATGCTGTCCCATCCCAAGAATCCTCTTTCCTTGAAATATGTACTGTTGTCAAAGAAAGCAAAGCCTTCTTGGTAGCACCACCACTGGAGTCTTCAGTTTCATAGATTTCATAGACATTTGGGCTGGAACAGACCTCAGAGGATCATCAAGTCCAGCCCTCTGCCCCAAGGGCAGGAAGTCAGCAGGGATCATAAGATCCCAGCAAGATAAGCATCCAAACGTGTCTTGAAGGCATTCAAAGTGGGTGTTTGAACCACATCCAGTGGCAGTCTATTCCAAACCTTGGGGACTCAGACAGTAAAGAAGTTCTTTCTTATGTCCAGCCTGAATCAGTCACAGTGGAGTTTGTGACCATTCGATCTTGTCATCGCATGGGGAACTCTGGTGAAAAGGTGTTCTCCAAGATCCTGATGAGCACCTCTTACAGGTGGCCATCAGATCACCCCTAAGCCTGCGTTTTTCCAGGCTGAACAGTCCCATGATTCTCAGCCTCTCATCATAAGGTCAGTTTTCCTGACCTTTGATCATGCACATGTCTCTCCTCTATACCTTCTCAAGCTTCTCCACATACTTTTTGAATTGTGGAACCCAAAACTGGACACAGTACTCCAGCTGCAGCCCCACCAAGGCCAAGTACAAGGGGAGAATGACATCTGGGATTTGCTTGAGAAGCATCTATGGATGCAAGCCATTGTTTTGCTCAATTTACAAGCCACAGCATCACATTGAAGGCTCATGTTCATCTTGTGGTCAACCATGAGCCCCAAGTCCCTTTCATCTGTAGTGCGAACCAGTGTAGCACTACTGAGCCTAAAAACATGCTGAAGGTTTTTTCTTCCAAGGTGGAGAACCTTGCATTTTTCAGTGTTGAACACCATCAGCTTCTCATCTGCCCATTTCACGAACCTGTCAAAATCTGACTGGATCACCCTCCTGCCCTCAGGTGTGGATGCTTTACCCCAGAGTTTGGTGTCATCGACTAACTTGGCCAGTCTGCTTCTGACACGAATGCCCACATCATTGATGAAGATGTTAAATAGTATAGGCCCTAGGACAGAGCCTCTACTGGTCATAGCACACCAAGATGATTGGCTCCCATTGACCACCACTCTCTGGGTCCTACCACAGATCCAATTCCCCAGCCAGCAGATCATAGTGAGGTTGAGGCCACAGTTAGTCAGTTTAGCCAAGAGGTGATCGTGGGATACCAGATGGAAGACTTTTTTAAAGTCAAGATATACAATGTCAATCTCTTCCCTCTTGTCCAGGTGAAAAGTCAGTTAGTCATAAAAGGAAATGAGATTGGTTAAGCAAGACCTACCTGCAACAAATCCATGCTGGATATCCGTCAGGATATTGCCTTCAGCTAGTCTGTTAAGGATGGCCTCTTTGATAATCTTTTCTAAGTCCTTCCCTGGGATAGAGGTCAGGCTGATGGGCCTCTAGCTTGCTGGATCTACTTTCCTCCCTTTCTTGAAGAGAGGCACCACATTGGCCCTCTTCCAATCATAAGGCACTTTGCCAGAGTGCCAAGAGCTTTCAAAGATCTATACCAGGGGCTGAGCTATGATGCTTGCCAGCTCCCTGAGTACCCTTAGGTAGTAACCCATCAGGGCAGACTGACTTGAAGGTATCCAGCCTGTTAAGGTTTTCCTTCATAAGGTCAGCTGCGGTGGAAGGCAAGGAATCTACCTCACCTTGGCCTCCCTGACCCATAGCGGGTAGAGCCATCCCATGGGACTGGTGAAAAACTGATGCAAAGTACTCATTTAGCAAGTTTGCTTTTTCATGGGCGTCAGTTGTCAGTTGCTCCATCTGATTTAGCAGGGGTCAAATGTTGCCCTTGCTTTTCTCTGGCTCCCCACATATCTAAAAAAGGACTTTTTATTTTCCTTGATATTTGTAGCTAGCTGGAGTTCCATCACAGCCTTGGCTTTCCTGATTTTCTCTATGCGGGTCTGGACCAGAGCAGAGTATTCCTTGTTGGTGGCAGTTTTAACCCACCATCCTTTGTAGGTCTTCCTTTTAAGACGTAGGAGGTCCACCAGTTCCCTGGAGAGCCAAGGGGGCTGCTGTACCCTTTTGCTACCTTTCCTCCAAGACGGGATGGACTTTGCTTGTTCATCCAGGATTGCTCCCATGAGGAGCAACCACTCATCCTAAACTCCCCTTTCCATTGGGTTGTGGTCCTTTAGGACCTCTCTGACAAACCTCCTTAACTTGTCAAAGTCAGCTTTCCTAAAGTTGAGGACTTCTGTATTATTGGCTGACTTGCCAGCTTTACAGCAGATGGTGAAGGTGATCAGCTCATGGTCACTATCACTCAGCTTCCCTTCAATCATTAGGTTGCAGATTAGGTCATCCCTGGTTGCCAGTACGAGGTCAAGCAGCACTTTACCTCTTGTTGGCCTGTGGACTTCCTGCATCAAATAGAGATCATCCACACGAGAGAAAGCTTTGCAACCACTCAGATTTGGCCAAGCACTCCTCCCTTGAGATGTCTGGGTAGTTAAAGTCTCCTATGACAACCATACACTGGGAGCATGCAACCTCAGTCAGTTCCCTGGTGAACTCCTAGTCAAGGTCTTGACTCTGGGTATGGGGTCTGTAGTAAACCCCCACCATAATATCCTCTGTGCCATGTTCCCCATGGATTTTAACCCAGATCATCTCAAGTCATCCACCTTGGGAGCCAA
Source organism: Caiman crocodilus (assembly GCA_030014935.1). Lineage (NCBI taxonomy): Eukaryota > Metazoa > Chordata > Crocodylia > Alligatoridae > Caiman > Caiman crocodilus. The sequence goes on along the minus strand of JAGPOW010001918.1, from coordinate 40,543,187 downwards.
TGTTGGCTTGCAGGGACGCATAGCTTTCCTTGAACTAGAGAGCTATGCCCCTGCCCCTTTTGTCCACTCGATCCCTTCTCTACAGGGTATAGCCATTTATACCCATTGTCCAGTAATGGGTGGAGTCCCACCAGGTCTCCGTTATCCCTATGACATCATAGTTATTTGCATTTGGCAGGAGAACAAGTTCCTCCTATTTATTCCCTAGACTCCTGGCATTTGTGTAAAGACACACAAGTGTCCCCTTGGGGGCCCTTGCCCTGCTTACATTTTGTGCCAGGGCTGGGGTGGGATCCCTTATGTGCCTTGGCCTGATGGCTTTGCAAGGGATGCTCAGTGGGCCAGCAGTGGCAGTAGTCCCCCCATCCTCTGGCAGGCTTAGTTTAAAGCCCATTGGAGCAGGTCAGCCAGTCTGGCTGAGAAGAGCATCCTCCCCAATGGAGAGAGGTGGAGGCTGTCCCAAGCTACTACAAGACTGTTTCAGGCTGGACATAAGGAAGAATTTCTTTACTGTCCAAGCCCCCAAGGTCTGGAACAGCCTGCCACTGGAGGTGGTTCAAGCGCCTACATTGAACACCTTTGGGCAGGGGGCTGGACTCAATGATCTTCTGAGGTTCGTTCCAGCCCTAATGTTTATGAAATCTATGAAATCTGTGTTGCCTGTGGGAGCTGGCAACTCAGAAGGCTGTACTGGGGCTGCAAGAGGTTCGTACCTGTTGCAAAGCTCCAGTCAGGCAGGGGCCTTGGTGTGTTGCGCCTTGGGGCCCCTTGCCACCTTAGTCCAAACCCTGGGCTGGACAGTAAGGGAGGTCCCTGAGTCCTCCCTTGTCCTGGAGGGAGACCGTGGTCTACCCTCTGTCTCCTGGGGGAAAAGGGCCTGGCAGTAGGAGTCCTGCTCACAGTCCCTGATGGTGTGCAGCCTCTGGACTGCGGCCTGAAGCTCCTCCAGCTTGTGCATCAGAGACCCCAGTAGTGAGCAAATTCCACAAGGGAAGGTAGCCATGCTTCTTGGCCCCAGAGCCTGAAAAAGTGGCAGGTAGCCCCTGCAGCTGAGAGCCAGGGGTTCCATCTGGGTAGTGGTCTCTGAGGTGCCGGGGGTGGGGGAGCTGTAGTCTCTGAGGTAACCCTCAGGGTGCGATGTGTGCCCATCTGTGTCATGCCACTGGTGGGCTGGCCTGTCCATGAAGCTCCGTTCACATGGCTCCCTGGGGGGCTGAGTGAAGTAGGAGACGGAGGGGCGTGACCCTCCTTGGCCCACTTAGCCCACTTCCAGCTGACTAGATCCCTCCCTCCATAGGCCCCTGCTTACCTGCTGGCAGGCTGGGGCTCATTGGGGATCCTGGGGGCTCTACTAGGGTCCCTAGGCTCATGGGGTTGCAGCAGGCTTACAGTCACACATCTCGCACCAGAGCCTCACCAGTAGATTCCCAAATCTACTGAGGCTTATGCCATTGACAGGTCCTTTTAAAACTGTGCACATGTGCAGAAGGGCTGACTGGTGCCTCGGTGTTTTTTGGGGGGCTAGGGAGGGAACAGGTGGCCAACTCTCCCCTAATCTGGCACACATGCCTGCAGAGGGGTCATGTGGCTCCCTGGGGGGATCCTTGGGTGGCTGGGCCAAGTAGAAGCTGGGGGGCCCATGACCCTCCTCGGCTCACTTAGCCTGCTCCCAGCTGATTAGGTCTCTCCCTCCATGGGCCTCTGCTTACCCACCAGCAGGTAGCCTAGGGAGGTCCCGGGGTCACTACAGGTAGCTCTATAGGGGTCCTGGGGTCACTGCTGGGGTCCCTAGGCTCATGAGGGTGCAGCAAGATTACACCTGCGTGTCTTGCACCAGAGCCAGGACTCTACAGTTCACTTCTTAGATGCATCCTTCCCTCCTAGGTCCATGACCTGCACCTAGGAGCAAAAGGAAAAGACTACCTGTGCTCCTGACCCCTTGATCCCAGCTCCTAGAGCCCTGTAGTCACTCATGACCAGGTCTGGATTACTCCTAACCATGTAATTCATATCCATGTGGATGAGGAGCATAGTGTAGTGGTCAGAGGGATGGATGACCCTAGGGATCCTCCCCACAACATCCTGAATGCGAGCCCCAGAAAAGCAGCAGATGTCACAGGATAGGAGGTCCATAAGACAGATAAGCCCTTTGGTGCCCCACAGGAGGGAGTCATAGGTTCATAGATGTAGGGTTGGAAGGGACCTGAGCAGATCAAGTCTGACCCCCTGCCATGGCAGGAATGAATACTGGGCTCATGTGACCCCTCGTAAGTTTAAGCTTATAAGACCCCAGCTAGGTAATTATCGAGCCTCCTTTAAAAGACCCTTAACGTAGGAGCCAGCACCACTTCCCTTGGAAGCTGGTTCCAGATCCTGACCACCCTGACTGTGAAGTAAAGCCTCCTGATGTCCTGCCTGAACCTATTCTCAATCAACTTGTGCTTGTTATTCCTTGTTACTCTGGGAGGTGCTCAGGGAACAAGGTTTCATCCATTCCCCTCTGGTCCTCCCTAGAAAGTTTATAGACTGCCACTAGATCCCCTCTCAGCCTTCTCTTGTGAAGGTTGAACAGGTTTGAGTCCATTAGCCTCTCCTCGTAGGGCCTGTCCTGCTGCCCCCTGATCATGCGGGTGGCCCTCCTCTGGACCCTCTCTATGTTGTCCACATCCCTCCTGAAGTGCAGCACCTAGAACTGAATGCAATACTCCAACTGTGGCCTGACCAGTGTCACATAAAGGCGGAGAATCACCTCCTTGGACCTGCTAATGTTACATCTGTGGATGAGTGACAAGGTACAGTTAGCCTTCCTGACTGCATCCCCACACTGTCAGCACATGTTCATTTTGGCATCAATAATGATTCCATGATCCTTTTCTGCCTCTGCACTAATGAGAAGGGAGTTCCCCAACCTGTCGGTATGCTGCTAGTTCTTCCCCCCTAGGTGCAGTACTTTGCACTTGTCAGTGTTGAAACCCATCCTGTTCTCAACCGCCCACCCCTGTAACCTGTCTAGGTCCAATTGCAACCTATTCTTCTCTTCTAGTGTGCCCACTTCCCCCCACATCTTAGTGACATCTGCGAATTTGAACAGGGTGCATTTTACCCCCTCATCCAAGCCGCTGATGAAGATGTTGAATAGTGCAGGTCCGAGGACCGAGCCCTGCGGAACCCCACTGCCCACATCCCTCCGGGTCAAATAAGACCCAGCTACCACCACTCTCTGGGTGTGGCCCTCTCGTCAGTAAACAACCCATCTGACTGTGTAGGTGTCGATGCTACAGTCCCCTAGTTTTTTAATGAGAATGGGGTGAGAGGCAGTGTTGAAGGCATTCCAAAGTGCAGAAAGACTACATCCAATGCTATACTGAGTTCAGGAACTTCTGGAGGAGCTGACTGCTCCTCCCATCAAATGTCCAGGTATTTTAGATGACCCATGATGACCAAGTCCCTTGACTTAACTGCCTCCACAAGCTGACCCAAGAATTCCTAGCCCAGCTCTTCCCCCTGCTTGGGTGGTCTGTAGGAGACCCCCACCATTAAGTCTCTTTCCCCATGATTCCCTTGTATTCTGATCCAGAGCACTTCAGTCTGCCCCTCCTCTAAATCCATTCTGTTAGTTGAGATACATGTATTGCTCTTTGACATAGAGTGCCACACCTCCACCTTTCCTCCCCATTCTGTCCTGCCCGTATAGTCTGTAGACCCTAATGTTTACTGCCCAATCATGGGTTGAATCCCACCAGGTTTCAGTGAGCCCTACTATGTCTGGGTTTGTACTAGCTATCCGGATGGTGAGTTCCTCCTGCTTATTCCCCATACTTTGAGCATCAGTGTAAAGGTATTTAAGGCCTCCCGTCAGTGCATTCCTCACTCCCCAATTCTAGGATTATCCGGATCCTTGTCACTTACCTGGGTACTTCTTGTGCTCATCATCTATCTTGGCTGGGAGGTGTCCTCATGTCCTCCTGTGGCCCTATCCCCCCACAAAGCTAGTTTAAAGCATGCCATATGAGATCAGCCAACCTGGAAGAAAAGACATGCTTGCCTTTAGGGGAGAGGTGAAGCCCATCCCATCCGAGCATGCCCCCTGTGTGAAAATGCAGGTCATTGTCCAGGAACCTGAGGCCTGCATGGTAGCACCAACTCTGAAGCTGCCAGTTGACCTTTATATCTTTTTTTGGGCAGACTTTGACTAAAGCCTGGAAATTTCTGGAGGCTTCTTTACTGGAGGTGAGCTTTGTCTCTGAGATGTCACTTTTGCTAGCTCTCTGAAAACCCATGCATATTTGACTAGATTATAAAGCATGGAGAGGTTACTGTAGCAAAATTCTCAGGAGATAGTGAAAGTAATACAGTAACATTTATGAAGACTTAATCTGCCCTGGAAATGCTTCAGACCTGGGTTGGGAATACTTTCTGATTCATTGATGCTTTGGCATGCTATCCCAGAATTAAGGGCAAGGTGGCTGCTGTTTGTCTTGGTATCTCAGTGATTGCATTGCTGGGGACAAATGTCATGGGGGAAGAATCTGGTTAATACAAATATAGGGGAGACAAGAGGCAGAGAATTAAAGCCACTGAATGTGGTGGGAGGCTAATCAAGTTATAATCAAGCCTTTAATTTTTTTTTTCAATTTGGCACCCAACATTACTGGACACCTTTGATTTCTACATTCTCTCAACCTTGATCTCTGTGTGCTTGATCTCCTTAACTGTAAAACTGAGAAATAATATTCTCACAGTGGATATCTGCAGGTGTATAATGGATTGGGAGTATCTCGGTAAGTCAGTTGCTTTGATACATTCATAAGATGTGGACCTCAAGAGATTTTGTTACAACAAATAAGTTTCTGCAAAACATTTCAGGTTGTATAAATGCACTTGAACCCTCGAACACTTGAAGATCTGGTTCATCTGACATCATTGTGGTAGAGCAGATCCTTCAGCCGCTTTCTGTAAGCCTCTCGAACTCTTGTGATTTGTTGCCAGTTCTTGCCTAGTTTTGCTTCGACTTCTTTTCTCCAGCGATCCGGCGGACGTCCTCAAGGTTGTTTATGGTCATACGGCCACCAGAAGGTTGTTCGAGTTGACAAACGGTTGTCTTCTCTCCTCACAACATGACCAGCCCATCGTAGCTTTCGTAATTGAGCGTCCTCGTATGCATCTTTAAATTGAGTTTTTTGTTGAATTTCGTTGTTGTGGACCTTGTCTCGGAGCCCACCGATTCCGTGTCCATGTTGTCATCGTGGTGGGGCTTAAGCTGAAACTTCAACATCAAGACAAAGAAACGAAAGCGACCAAGAGACATGGATAGTTCGCCAGGGCTTGCAACCTGCACGAACGATAAACTCATTAGCAAAATCTCTCAGTATAAATGCATTCATTGAATAATTACTAATCATTACTTATAGAACTTTTGGACATTAATCATTTTTACTCCAAGGAGTGGTTCAATAGTATACATTCAATAAAGCTTAAAGCAATGAATCTGGAGATGATAAAGAAATACTAATTAAGTATTCTGAGAACAAGGCATTAAATGTATTGAAAAAAATACTATGTGCTTGTGTAGTCAAAGATTTTCATTATCCATGAGCACAAGGGGGAACAATTAAGGTTGCATTAATTATGACACTAAATTTTTGAGTGCTTAATTTTACATTCTTAAAAATAATAATGACATTGAAAGAACATTGACACAAATTAATCACATTCATATCTGTGGAATTATACCAATAATTCAACTTTATACCAAAATTGTATTCCAATTCCCACTGACATTCAGTCGAATACCTTAAAACTTTCTTAAAAAAACAAAGTCTCACTATGCAAGTCAGAGCTGTGAAATTATGCCAGCCCAGGGACAGATCCTGGGGTGGGAGATGGAGCAGGGTGTTCTGGTGACCTTATAGCCCTGCCTTTGATTCCTGCTCCACCCAAAGTCTCAAACCAACTGCCTGGCAGTGGCAGCAGCATATCCAGTCAGGCAGTATTGAGGGAGCCCATTGACTTCATAGTCATTATGATCTATCTGATTCCTTCTAAACTCTTCATTTCACCCTCTCTTCTTTTTAATGGTCTTGATGTTTCACCAGTTCTTCAATTCTGCTGTCTTTTAACTGTCCCTGGTAATGAAACTCCTATTTCACAGCCCTACCGAATTGTTTTTAACTCATTCCAATGAAGTTAAATTTGGTTTTGTTTCAATCTCATATTGAATAATACAGGTCTATCGTATTAGTAAAGCTTCTAGTTTATTTTTAACTAGCAAAAAGATGGGTGCCTGCAGATATGCAGGAATGCTGCACTTCAATTACAGTGAGTTGGAGCAGATTTAATTAATCGAACCTTTTGGAGTATGCTAATTGGTGAACTCCAGAAGCATCTGAGTCTCATGTATTCAATGTACCCATGCTTCAAAATGGTGTTCTAACTATGCCACTTTTAACCACAAAAGCCAGAATCCACCTGCAGCTGTAGCATCAGGCTAACAAACTCAGGCTAACAGTTTGCTTATCTTATCAATAAAGCCACATATGTGCAAGACAGTGTCTGAGGGTCTTCTTAATCATAACACATCAAGAAAAATCTGTGTTTTTCATGAAACAGTAGAGAAAAACACCTATTTTTTTTGTGGGGTACTATGTCAATAATTCATTATACAAACAATTATTCTATTACAGAAATTTACAAAAGCTTTAATTAAATTTGAAAGGACTCAATGCCCAGCACATATGTGGAAAATTATTTTCTTTGTGCATTTGTTTTTTTATTATGATTATTATTTTAAACAATATATTCTGTCAGGATACAGTAGCCTGCATAAATAAATGACTTACCTGTCCACCAAATCAATATCAGCTTAATGGTGTCATACTGCAGACAGGCATTTTGGTGTCAAACAACAGAAGACACTCTGATCATGTTAACAGCTACCAACTTCACAGTTTCTAATTGACAGACATCTCAAGAACAAATAAAAGAATACACAGGTCAGTGAACTTTACACAGTAATTTTTGACAAAATGGCAGAGAAAAACAGTTTGTGTGTATAGCAGCAGAAGGGGCTGAAGGGAGACATTAGAAAAACTTACAATAAAAATAACTGATCAGAAGATGTGTTGGTAATTTGAGATATTACTTGTGAGGATTGACATGAGTATCACTCAAGAAGAAAGAATTATTATCATAAACATGGGCATTTTTGGTGAGGATAATTAGAAATACAGATTGCAATGCAGTGACAATAGACTGAAAACAAAATGAAATACTTTAAGCCAAAGAGAAGAATGAGAGCAAATGGACAAGAAAAACAACCTGTAGGAGAAACTGTGCAAATAAGGAAAGCAGTAATGATAACTAGCAAGAAGAACAGAGAGAAAACTCACAGGAGAAATTACTAAAGGCGGCAAGCTGTTCAATTATGAGGAAAGCCAACAGCAATCTTGCAGAAAGTTTAATAAAAATTCAGAAAAGGAAAGGTGGAGGTGGCTAAGCAATTCTACAGAACATTTTCCCAACATCTTCATCAGTGTTAATCTTTTGCAGCCAAAAAAATGTGTATCATATTTTGTTTTATTCACAATATATAGACAATATGAAAGCCCAATATGAAGTCATCAAGATTAAAATCAAGAAACAATCAGGAAGAAACACTCTATTTATAATTTGATCACAGAAACCTGAACAGCCTGATTAGTCTTGTGACCACAGAGAAACTTTTATTATTGAGACTCATGTCTGGTACAAGCATAGGGGCTGCCAGGGCCCCTCAGCCAATCAGTGGCAGGAGGCAAAAACAGTGCCATATATAAACTGCAGTTTTTGCCTCCCTGCCCATGAAGAGTGAACGGCAAGTGTGGCCCCTCCACCAACCAGTGGTGGAGGGACACATGAGGGAACCTGCAATTTGGTAGGCCCCTATGTATAACTGAAATGCAAAGGGGAAATGTTCTGGACTGGGAAGACAAAGAGAACAGATTGGGGCAACAAGGTAGGTAAAGGGGCAAGAGAACAGGGCTCACAGATGAGAACAATTAAGAAGTAGATAAGAAGCAGTAGGTGGGAATGACAGCTGACTAGAATTGGCTAGGCAAGGACACAATTGGCTAGGCAAGCTCTGAAGATGAAGAGCTGCTCAAAACAGCAATAAGACCAAAAAGTCCTCCCTAGGAATAACAGTGATTAAATAGGTCAGCTTGTACGCAGTGACTGCCACGTCCCTGGCTTCCCTCTGCAGGAATATGACAAGTTATTTGGGCTGGACTTTGAGAGAGACTTTGACCCATAGTAAGAAAATCATTTTTACAGCAGCGAAATGCATACATTATCCCATTACCCAAACTCTCCCTTCTCCTCCACATGTAAGTTACCAAACTCTTCCATAGGGTAGGGCCATACCTGGACAGCAAGAATGTCTTATCAACAGACTTTCTTCCACCTGTGAAAAGAACAGCAGCAATTATTCACATGGAAAAGTGGCACGAGCAGAATATGTAATATATTTTGATCCATCTCCTTACAAATTTGCTGTTGCAGACAAGAAAGAAGTCATCACTGGGGTAATAAACAACCTATGTGCAGATCATCAGTGAGCACAGAATGTACTGCAAAGATTCATAGACTACACAAAGCTCACTTGTGAAGAAGAAACCCTAAATTACTTTGTTTTCGAGAAGGAAGGGAGATAAAGAACTGACACACACAAAATTAGCCACACTGGATCTGAGCACTTTACAGATATTTATGACCTGTCAAAGCATGTGGTACATTGCACTTTTCATGACATGTACTGCACTTTACAGAAACAAATCAATATACACATGAAATAGAAATAAAAGTGATAAATCTATTCCAAATAGTTTATTTGACATTTAACTAGTGAAGACCATTTACAAATGACACAGACATCAATGGAATTACACTGTATTCACCTTGCTATAATTGAGATTAAAATATGGCCCTGCATTACTTTAAAGACACTTCCAAAAGTTGGGAAGGTAAGCTTTAAAGGAGCCCTTCTACTGTCCTCTTTGTATCCAGACTGAAAAGTATATCAATGACAAATTGATAAGTAAAGGAAACAATAAAATGTGACTGAAGAATATGAAAGAATGGCAAATCATACAAATATGAGGCCCAAGGTCCCACAGGGCCTTTTTTGTATGTCAGGCAAAAAATCTTAAAATCAATAAAAGCATGAACCAAAGCCAACATTATAAAAGACTGCAGAAGAGCCATAATGCAAGCTGAGCTCTTCAAGCAAGTAATGACTGTAGCAGTGGTATTTTGCATTAATTGAAATCTTCTCACTGAGGTGTCTGGGAGATCATTTAAAAGAAAACTCTGTTATTCAGGCTTAGAAATAATAAAGATGATATAAATGTCAATATACCTTAAAAGCATAGAGCATAGATTAATCCTATTTCATTAGTGATTAAAAAGAAAATGTTGGTGGTTTCAGTCATACAGTGAGAGTACTACAAATGTTATAAATTTATCATAAATTTAGAGGAGACGTTTTAGATTAGAGACACAAGCTAAAAAATAACTAATACTCAGAAACAGACTACAAGGGCCAATAAGCTAGGCTAAAAGAAGGATTGGCTACACTGTATTTGCACATACAAAAAATGAAATTCCCAAATTTTGCAAAATCACTTTTCCTAATACCAGTTTACATTTTGCTCTGTATTCAACAATAAACATCAACTTTAAATAATGTTAAATACAAAAAAGTGACAAAAATGAAGAAAACAATTTGCACTTAATTCAGTGCATAAAGACTGCAACAATTCATAGTTAATGAGTGTGTGAGTATAGATCCTGATGTGATCCCCGTATTATGGAATAGATACCAAACCTCCAGTCCTTTCTCAGTCTACTACTCCCTTTTGCAGCAGGTAGGAAGATGTAGTCTGTATTCTGGCTGGAAGAAAATTCCTTGGACATTTCCTCTTGCTGGCATAAGCTACAGCATACCAGGATGAAGTTTAATGCAGACAAATGCAAGGTGCTACCCCTTAGGAGGAATAATCAAAAACACAAATACAAAGCAAAAGAACTTTGGAGTCTTGGTAGATCACAGACTCACTAATTGTGCTGTGTGATGCAGTCACGCAAAAGGTGAATGAAGTTTTGGGTTGCATCAATAGAAGAATTAGGTGTAAGGCACAGGATGTGATAGTGCCTTTCTACTCAGCACTAGTTAGGCCTCATCTCGAATACTGTGTGTAATTTTGGATTCCACATTTTAAAAAGTATGGGGTGAAGTTAGAGAGGGTTCAGAGGCGGGCAACAAGAATGATAAAGGGCCTGGATGTCAAGTCCCCTGAGGAGAGGCTGAAGGAGCTAAGCATATTTAGCTTATGGAAAAGGTGCTTGAGAGGGGACATGGTAGCAGTCTTTATATACCTGAAGGGCTGCCATAAAGAAGAGGGAAAGAACTTTTTTTTCTTGCTGCAGAGAGGAGAATGCAGATCAATGGCTTGAAGTTGCAGCAAAGTAAGTTTAGGCTGGATATCCAGAAAAACTTACTCACTGTGAAAATAATGTCAGTAAAACAGCCTGCCCAGGGAAGTTATGGACTATCCACAACTGGAGGTGTTCAAGAAGAGGTTGGACAGCCGCTGGTTGGGAATGATCTCGGTATAGCTATGCTTTTTTTCTACTTTTTATATGTGTCAGGGATTTTTTAAGCTTCCCCAGAGGTATTGGGTAATTGTTACAGTTAAGGCTGGGGACTTCAACTGGAGTGAGACAATTGTCCTGCTGGGAGCAAAGCCAGAGGTTACTGGCTAGAAGGTCTTGCCTGTCCACTCAGGGTCAGAGCAATCATCATATTTGGGGTCAAGAAGGAATTTTACTTCATAGTCAGATTGGTATGAAGTATGTGTGTGTGTGGGGGGGTCCTCTACCCAGGACCTGTTGAGCATATATTAACAACATTTTATAGAAACAGGACATTGGCTGTTGTGGTCCCTTGCTTTGCCTGTGGCAGGTTAGGGTGTTAGATCTATGTTATGCCTGGGTTGATGGTAGTCTTACATAGAGTTTAGATAATGGTTGTATGGGATTGTTTGGATAGGGACGATCCTGCCTCAGGTAGAGGGTTGGACTCGTTGAGCCCTGGAGGTCTTTTCCAGTCCTACTTCCCTATAACTCTATGACCATGACTCTATGTCACCTCAGTGTCAAACCATTCCCTAAAACAGTAGTTACCAGGGCATACAAACATATCTTACTCTTTGGTTCTGTATGAAGTGCTATTCAGAACAAGATTTGGATTCGATTTCACATATTTTCACAACTCTTCTATTTGTTTTTATTCTGTAAAAAAAATAAATAATTGACCTGTTTGTCACTTGATGAATTGGAAATATTTGATATCTCAGCTGTGCAGTAGGCAGAGCTAACCCAAGCAGGGTGCAGGGCCCAGGGCAAATCAGCCCATGTGGGGCCCCACCCCCACTCTGCTCTCATGTGCCCCAGACCTGAAGAAGCTGTTACCACCATTGGCAGTGGTAGTGTCAGCAGTGCAGTGGAAGGGTAGCAAGTGGCTGGACGTAAAGCTGGTGGTGGTGGCACAGAGATGCCGCAGCTGATCCACCCAGCTCCATGGGGCCCAGGACAATCACCCTGATTCACGCCTCCCAGGAACGGCCCTGGCAGTGGGGCACCAAAAATATATTTTTTCTGTCCTCTGATTGAATGACTTAATCATGGCACTATATAATACTTCTGCTCACAAATCAACATTTCATCCTAAACTTACATATTGCCATTAAAAAACAAATTTTAGCTCTAGGGAACAACACTTGCTTTTGCTGTTAGTTTCCTATGTACATTTGTAACTTTACCTCTCATTGGCCCGTAGACTTCTTGTGTCAGTTTATACTACTAAAAAGCAGAAAAGTCCATATGATTAAGCAAACATCACCAAAATTTTCATAACTAATTTTATCACTGGTCATGATAAATTGATGATAATGTTATCATCAGTTATCTCCAGTTTCTGAATCTGCTTTTGAGTAACTAATAATCATATATACTGGAGAAACACACACACACACACATCTATGTACTTTCAACAGTTGGAATAGTCTGGGGAAACGTTGGATAAATGTTGGTAAATACAAGGAAACATTGATAAATACTGGCTCCTAACTGACTTGAATGATTATGTAAGAACTGATTAAGCCATAATGGAATAATGAAATATTATAGTACTACATTTTAAAAAAAAATTCTCCACTCTTATGGGAGTTGGGGGAGAGAAAAAAAAACACTTTTTTGCATAACAAAAGATAATAAACTAAAGCGTATCTTATTTTCAATGTGAAAACAGATTAAACGAGATCAAACAAGAGACTATAACCTTATGAATCGGTAATAAGAACAATATTGAAATATTTTCTTAAAACAGGTAAAACCATCTGCTGGGTCCTCCTGAATGGGATTTTGTGTATAAAAAAAAGGATTAGATCAGATATAAAGGAACAACATTGTTCAAAATTATCATGTATATGTGCAAAATCAATGGTCTGCATAAAAAAATGAGAGTGAAAAGGGTTGATTCACCCCTACTGCCACATGACCTGCAAATCAGAGTAAGTGCACATGAATGATTTGGAAATTCATCTCTACTAGAGGGTAAATTGTGTGTTCCCACCAGTGGGTAGAGCACCTGGTATGCAAGTCAGCTGTAGTTAAGCACCTCTTAGTAAGGGGTGCCTGCAAAATGGAGAAAGGCCATACACTCCTTTCCAGCCAGAACCACTCATTTATGGATTTAATTTAACTGATTGCATGCTCTACTGTAGAGTTGCTGCTATTATCCTCTCACCAGTTTGATGTGGAATTAATGGGACCACTGGAACATGCTGGTACAGCATATTAGAAAATTTTACCTCACATCCTTTGCAATTGAAGAAGACCATTTTCATCTTACAGTTAAAAAGTTTTGTGATGGGAGATGACTGATTAACCAATTTATTCCTGGAAGGTAGAGTTACAGTCCGGACTGCTGGTTCCCTGCCATTGCCCCTCACTCCCAACCCACAGCCCTACCAGTGCTCCCACTCCTGATCTGAAGCCCTTGCCTGCTCCCACTAGCTACTTCCCAGCACAAGGACATGAGTCCAGTTGCAGGTGTACCACCCACTGCTTTGTGGCTCTGAGTAGTGCCTGCCCTTGATGATCTTCTCCCTGCACCTATGCCCAGGCCCCAGCAATCCTCATGCTCTTCCTGGGTAAGCCCCTTCCTTTCCAGGCTAGCCTCCCCCTGCACAGGCTACAGTTACACTGGGACGATTTCTGCCTCCATGTGCCTCACATGCCAGCTCCATAGAGGCAGAACCCAGCCTGGCCCAAGGGCATGTGGCTTCTGCATGTGGTGCCAGGACCCTGGGAGACAGCAATAGTGGTCCTGTCCTGCCCAAAGGTGCATGTGAGCAGGCTGGGTCCACACCCTGCGCCATGTGCAACTGCTGGGGGTCTCTACCAGTAGTGGGCATAAGCATCCCGATGACCACTGTTGCTGCTGCTGCTGCAGAGGTGCTGTGCACCTTGTGGGGAGATAGGTGGGGGACCCACTCTTTCCACATATTTACCCCCACACCCACACATTCCTTCCAGCCACACCCCTGCCCATCTCTACATTACCCCTACACCCATGTCCCTACTTACCTGGGACAGAATTGGGGTCCAATCCACTGCTGCAGCCTCGCCCCACTCCTTTTTGTTCCAGCACACTGAGGCAGCATGCTGGAGCAGTAAGGGTATGCGTCAGCCATAGAGATGCTCTAGGCACGTGCCAGAGTGTCTTTTTGGTGGACCCAGCCTCTGGTTGCCTCTGGGAACACTCCAGGACATGCCCTGCACCACTTCTATTCTGTGTGTGGGTTTTTTTTATATACTGGGATTGCCCAGTATCAAATTTAGACGTCAAATTTAGAACATTTTTTCATTCTTCATCTCTAACTGCTTTGAGGTGCCACAATAGGCATGTACTCACTCATCTGGATGTAGCCATGGTGGTGATTTCCTTCTATTGGAAGGAAAGAACTTGATTCCAACATTTTCATTTTATATGTTCTCACTTTACATCAATTGTGTGTTGACCCCCAAAGGCAGCTGTTTCTTTAAGGACTATATTGTACAATATCTTAAATTCAGATTTTTGGTGCTGATATTCAACATCAGTAGTACTGTGGTTCAGTTTTCTTTTTTAACAATAGCAAGTTTAATGATGGCATACTGAAGTAGCAAATCACAGCCTCATTGGTGAAGCTGGACTGTGTTTTAGAATGGTTTGAAAAATTGTAAAGCTTTGTTGTTGTTATTATTTACCACTTCATGATGAAGTTGTTAGGCACTGTGTAGATACACTGGCATAGCCAATAAGAAGTTCCATTTTTCAAATGTCAAAAGAGAATTGAAAGATTAGAGGATCATCATGTTTTCCTTTCAAAATGGAACATGGTTGGATCCAACTGGCCAAGAGATGAAGGTAATGACTTACCTGGCTAAGGTAATGAATGGCATGTGGTAATACTAAAGCATAATGAGCAGTTTTTGCACTCTAAGAGCTGGGGCAATGGCTGGGGCAGCAACATTTTGCTCACCTCTACAGCTAATCACTGGTACATCTACACATGCATTTGCTGTGGGGTGGGATTACTCTACACTATATAACTTGAAAATAAACCCACCACAAGCAGGCATCTATGCATGCAGGGACATGAGATTTGCTGATCATGGCAGCAGACTTCTCCCATCCTGGCTGGCCCTGAATTGGCCCCCTACCGCCACCAGGGGAAGCTGGAGGCTACAGCCACAGCTGCTTGTGGCCAGCAGCTATTTTTAAAAGTTAGCTCTGCATCCTGCTCCTGGGCCACCAGGTTTTCTGGCGTGGAGAATTGTGTAGAGAGCAGTGGCAGCACATGGTGTCTCTGTTGCTGCATCCTTTTCCTGCCATGCCATGGATGCTACAGCCCCTGACCCCAGAAGTGATGTCCACTACCCCAAGCTCCTGTTCACCAATGTGCTCACTCTACTGGCCCACCACAGGGATCACCACCTAGTCCAGGCAAAAAGCAGATTTTCTCCCAGTCAGTGTCTACATGTGTGCTACTGCACAGTAACTAATAACAAGTAAATTGCTACTTTTCTACAGATAGGACACTTACTCACTATTAGAGCAAATTACTGCACAATAAGCATCCTCACATGTAGGCGGTGATGTTTTCTGTGCAGTAATTTGCACTAATCTCAAATAAAGCATCTCATGTAGATGTGCCCACTGAGATATTGAAAAGGATGCAACCCCAGGCCTGAGTTCTGGAAGGCAGCAGTTGGCCACCAGCTCCAGAAAAGGATTTATGGCTGAGGGTTGCTAACAGAGACAGAATTCTCCCTGAAGCCTAGAATAAGGTAGAATTTAAGATGTATCACTCTGTATGGGACTTCCTATTGGCTACTTTTGATCACTCCAGTTTAGCAAGAAATCCCAATTTTAGGTGCCTACCTCTTCCCATATGTTATATACGAATTCTAAATGCCAAACTCGGAGCTGCACATTCTGATATATAAAAAGGTGCTTAAAAGTTAGGCAGCACAATATTGAATGTCCCAAGATCAAAGTCCTTTGGGTAGTTGAGCTCTTAAAGCCAATCGTTTATACCTGAAAAAATGCATGGGATCACAGAGACAGTGATACTAATAAGATAATATGGAGACATTGAGCTCCATGGGAACAAGGGTGTATTTTGCCCTCACAGCCTTTATTGAAGGTTATAACACATGAAAGAAGGTAGAACTCAGCTTGACCTTTGGAATGAGTTTGCAAAGATGGTTAGATAAGCATCTTATACATATAAACTGGGCCACTTAATATGCAAATTATTTGGAAAAATAAACAAGGAACCCTACAATGCCACTTTTACAATCACATTTCAGAGCTAGCTCTACTTTAAAGTACTGTGAGCAGATATTGTTTTCTTTTTCTTCTTTTACTTCCTCCTCTTTTAATTACCAAACCAAATCCCTACTGTGTAGCCTTAGAAGTATTGCTTATTTTATTTACAACAGCCCCAGAAATGTGACTTGCCATATCTTGAGCAATATTTTTACCAGCTATTCCACATGAAGGAGCTGGTCCTCTAAGCCCAAAAGGTGGCAATCCCAACATGGATCAAAGGGGTCAAGAGTGCTCAAAAGTCCCCATGGCTCACCAAAAGCATCCAGGAACTTCTCAAAGCTAAGAAGTAGGTATTCACCCAATGGAAAGGAGGAGCCATCACCAGGGCGGGCTATACATCCACTGCTCGGTATTGTAGGGGGGCTATTAGGAAGGCCAAGGTGGAGATGGAACTGGTACTAGCAACCCAGATCAAAGATAACAAGAAATCCTTTTTTTAAATACATAGGGAGTAAAAAGAAGGTCCCAGATAATGTGGGGCCTCTGCAGGACATGCTTGGAAATCTGGTGGTCTCAACAGATGACGAGGCTAACCTATTCAATAGCTTCTTTGCCTCCATTTTTCTGAGCAGGGACCCCCCCCCCCGCCCACCTCCATCTCCCTGCCTGAAGCAGAAGTGGAGACAGCTGCAGTGGCAGCTCCCTTCTCCCCTCACCTGCCTCTGACTCTGCTACTGCCTCCTTCCCCACCTCCCTGCTTGAGGTGGAGGTGATGGTGGCAGCAGCAGTGGCTCCCTCCCCACTACCCACCTCTGCCTCTGCCGCCATTTCCCTGCCTGAGGCTTTGTTGGCAGCTCCCTCCTCCCAGCCTGCTTCCACCTCCTCCCCCACTTCCCTGCATGAGATGGAGACAGAGGCGGAGGCGGAGGCAGAGGCAGAGGTGGCAGCAAAAGCAGTGGTGGTAGTGGTTACCTCCCCACCACCTGCCTCCATCTCCTCCCCCACCGCCTTGCCTGAAGTGGAGACAGTGGCTCCCTTCCTTCTCCCCCACCTCCCTGCCTGAGGCAGCGGTGGCTCCCTCTTTTCAGCCTTTCTCCACCTTCTCCCCCACCTCCCTGTCTGGGGTGGCAGCAGTGGAGGCAGCAGCAGTGGCACCTTCTTCCCCCCTCCCCCTGCCTCCTTCCTTGGAGCAGTGGTGCTCCCACTCACCTCCCTGCCTGAGGCAGCAGCAGCTCTGTCCCTGCCCGAGGAGGCAAAGCCCATGCAGCCAATCACTGCCCATCCAGTCGGCAGCACATGTGCAGCTGGCTAAAATCATTATGAACAGATGGACATACAGACAAACACATAGACAGTCAGACTAAGCCCTTTATTATATTAGAATAATGAAGCAGTCCTTTGGGGACATAGGCAGCAATTGAGACAGTCTTAAAGTTGTCCTACCCAGCACTTGGGGCTACAATTTTCCCCTTCCCCTGCATATGCAAACTCTAGCATAGAAGAGGAAAGGCTCCCAAGTGGTATATATCCATCTCTGCCCCTCCTGTCCATTGGGAGGAATTTCAAACTGAACTTGGATGCACCAGTGATCAACCTCAGTGTATTTATAATGTGCACAGCACTTTACAGTATCAACTGTTTCACAACCTTGCAAGTAATCACCCCTCACTCCCCAACAATGTTTTTACAGACTGGGGGAATGAACAATCAGAAAGGGCAAGGCCAATGTTTCTCAACAGCTAAAAGTAAAAGTTTTAAACTAAGACTAAGTAGAGATGTTCAAAAAGCCCAAGGAGGAATCAATCTAACTTACACAAATTTCTGTAAGTAGCCTAAGGTAGGTAGATTGGTAGTAAACAGTACACATATTCACACTTTGCTGGCAGGGACATGCAGACTACCTGCACTGGCTGAGGATAGCAGGCTGGGGACATTCCTGCATGCCTCCCAGCATTCCCTGTGGGCTCACAGAGATTGATGAGTGTAGCTGAGCACCTGAGCAACTCCTGACTTCCTTGGATGGCCTGTAGTGCCCCCGCCCTTCTCCCTTCACTCCCCACTTTCCTGTAGGGACTCCACCTTATACCCAGGACCTGGGTCCCTGTCATGGGTGTGTGAAGCGGGGGTGAACTGTACCTTGTTGGCCTGCACAGCTTTCTTACTTGGGGCAAGCAGAATTGGGGAAAGGGTTGGTCATGGATTCTGCGGCTTGTGCTGCAGCAGCAGCCCATGTGCTGGTAGTGGGAAGGCTGGGGTGGGGCACTCTATGCATCTGGAAGGGGCCAACAAGGTGTCAGAGAAGTGGGTCAGGAACACCCATGGCATTAGCATAGGGAATAGTGTCCCAGGGCCCACATGCTGATCCATGGGGTCGAAGATCAAAGTTGGAGGGAGCCTCCTGTGAGGTGAAGGGTATGAGTTCAGATTCCAGGTCCTGGGTCCCATGTTCATGACATCAGAGCTTTTCTTCCCCACTCCTGTATGCTATGTTTCCCACTCTTCGTCATACTTAAAAAGATTCACTTAGGTCTAGCAGCAGGTGCACTTCCATTCCCACATCCTACTCTTAGGCATCTGGTTGTCCTGTTGTCCTGGGGCCTCCCTATGTCTCTTCCTCTGGCAGGTTCCCTACCAATGACTCCTGCCACCCCCCTGCTGGTGCTGTATGTGTGCAGGGTTTTGATGATAATCTTGTTCTTGGCAAGAAAGTAGGGCACCTCCTCATAGAAGGGCATGTTCTGCCTCTAGGCTCCAGAACTTTTGTTGGCATCATGCACATGCCTACACTGAATCTTCATCCATTTAGTCTTGGTGAGGCACTGCTCCCAGTCCCTTTTGTAGTCCATACCTGCATCTGCTGGGTGATGCATTTGAAGACATCCCTGTTCCAATGCCCCTTCTGGAGCTGATGCTGTGTCAGATGGCAATGACAGCCCTCATCTCTCTGGTTATGTGATCAGGGATGGGTAGTGGAGGAGTATGGGACTGGATCATCCATGGTCCAAAGTGATGCCCATGGGGGTCTCAGCATCTGTGGGTGGGTGAAGATATGGCTGTGAGAGGGTGGAGAGAAGGATGGAAGGAAGGCCCCTGCCCCATCCTAGCACTCCAGGACCCTATAGCTGCAGGCCAAAAAAAGCCATGCAGTACCCTAGACGCCGATGGCCCATATATCTGCCAGCAACAGCCAAGCCACAGAAGTGACAGGGTTGCTCCCATGCAGACCCAACACCGATGTTCTACTCCCTGCCATTCCAGCCTACCAGAGGTGAGCCACTCACACCAGCTTCTCCTTTGTGGGGTGGGGAAGGAGGGGGTTCATGCTGGGGTCCAAGTGACACAGTGAATGGCTTTGGCCACTGAAGTATGGCATGCAGGAACCAGAGTCAGGATCTGTGGGGCTGTGCCTATGTGTGGAGCATTGGAGATCCCTAGATGGGGTGTGCAGGAGCTAGGGTCAGAGCCATATTAACCCTTTAGTGGACCCTAGGCTAATAAACTCATGGGCCCCTACTTAATATTGCATATTTATATTATTTTTTTCACTCAATAATTATAATATATAAAATAAGCACACTTAGGCCTTTTTTCACTTAAGGCCCTAGACTTGTGGCTAGTTTGTCTATGCATTAATCTGGCCCTGGTCAGGGTCCATAGCATTGTGCCCATGTGTAGAGTTTCTCCTCAGCTCAGTGTCAGGTCTGTCTGTATATTGTGGAGCAGTTCATGACAGAGTGTGGGGGCATGGCCCAGGGACTTGGCTGATGAGGTCCTGGGGCTCATGCATGGGAGACAGATTCCTCATTTCCCTCTGCAGCTGATAGATGGCTGGAGGAAAGAGTCAGGGCCAGGGAGAGGGGCTGAGCTGACTCAACTCTCGGAGAGAGGGATGGGGACCACTGGGCACTCAGCTGCCACATAATGTAGCTGAGAGTGGAACAAGTGCTTGTGTGCCTCCCTGTGATCTGGGGATATTGGGGGTGCACAAAGAAGCCTGGGATGGTACAAGACAGCAATTGAATTTGAATCGATATAGGATCTGGTACCGAAGTTTAATTCACTGGTCTAATCTAAATTGATCAGATTTACGTTACCATCAGTCCAAGTCTATTTTAGACCAGGTTGAACCAGTTTTAGACCAGTCTATGTGCACCAAACTTTTGTACTGTTACGGGTTTAGATCAAATTCCCATCTGGGTTTAGATCATTTCTTAGATTGGTTTATGTGTAATGGCTGTATCTGGTCTAAGTAGCTTGCTCGAGGCAACACACAGAGTCAGCATCAGAGCCAAGTTTGCAATTGAGAGGTCTCTGTCTCTTAGGCTAAGTACAGACTGCCAAAATGCCAGAGGCAGAATTGATTAAATCTTTGCAGGTTTCTCTAAGCTGTGTAGATTGACCTGACAGAGAACTGAACTGAAATCCAGTTTTCAGTTTGGAAAAGCAGGCAGAAGCCTGAACTGACCCAGGCCAGAAGGCAGAGGGCACTGAACCGTACTTCCAAGCTTGCAGGCCAAGATGAGGCTAGCTGAGCACATGTCCCTAACCTTCTGCTTCCCCCCACCCCCAACCCTGCTACCCCCAGCTGCAGGGAGAAGTAGCCCCGTTCTGGGTGCCAAGTTGGGATCTTCTCCCATCTCTTGCTGGCCCAAATCCCCACATTGACCCCTCATCCACCCTCCCCAGCATCCCTAATCCCCACTCACTTTCCCCCTGCCAATTGATTACTTTTGACTGCCCATGCTGTCTTGTCCCAGAGAGCAGGCAGGGAAGGGTAAAGTTAAACTGCCTACCAGCCCCTACTACTTCTGGCTGCTATCAGGGCAGAAGAAATGAACCCAGCACGTTAAACCTTCCCTGCCTGCTCCCTGGGACAGGGCAGCACAGGCAGCCACAGGTAGTCAGGGGGCAGGGAGAAAGTGAGTGGGGATCTGGACCACTGGGAAAGGTGCAAAGGGGAGCAGTGGGCCCAGTCTGGGACAGCAAGAGATGAGGGCAGATATCAGCTCAGCTCTGGGATGGGGGCTTCTTTTCCTTCTCCCTACAAGTCGGAGACTGACAGGGGTGGTGCTCAGCACCAAAACCAATGCTCCCGCAGCTGGCCAGATCCTCATGGGAGTCAGGGGTTCATTGATTTTCATAGACATTACGGCTGGAAGGGATCTCAAAAGATCATTGAGTCCAGCCCCCTGCCCAAAGGGCAGGAAGTCAGCTGGGGTCATAGGATCCCAGCAAGCTAAGCATCCAGTTTGCTCTTGAAGGTGTTCAATGTAGGCGCTTGAACCACCTCCAGCAGCAGGCTGTTCCAGACCTTGGGGGCTCGGACAGTAAAGAAATTCTTCCTCCTGTCCAGCCTGAAATGGTCTTGTGGTAGTTTATGACTGTTTGACATAGTCGTCATTCTTAGGGGTGCTCGGGTGAACAAATGTTCCCCCAGATACTGGTGGTCACCCCTGATACACTTATAGGTGGCCATCAGATCACCCCTGAGCCTGCGCTTTTCCAGGCTAAAGAGCCCCAGAGCTCTCAGCCTGTCATCGTAGGGTCTGCTTCCCTGACCTCTATGGGGCTCCCCCCATGTGGGCAGACCCCAACTCAGAGTGTTGGACCCAGGATGGGGGAGTGCTTCCCATCAGAACCTCAGTGACTCATGCTGGCCCAGCTGCAGGAGAGAGTAACCCTCCCAGACCATTGGGAGCCAGGGCTGGTGATGGGGCTGTTTTCCTTCCTTCATCAGCCTGAAAGTACAGGCAGGATGCAAGGTAAGGAACTGACCCTGCTCCGCTGGAGAAAACAGCTTAGGCCAAGTTTAGTCCACCCATCCTAGGAGGGGGTGGAGGGTTTGCAGGGAGGTGCAAAGCATCCTAGGAGCTGGGGGATTATGAGTTAACTTGAATCTTGAGGAGATCAGGGACAGAAGTGGGATAGATTGGTTTAACCTAAATCACTTAAGTCTAGTGCTGTATTCATCCAGGTTTATCTTAAACTGGCTTCAGCTATTTTGAAAGCAGTTTATGTGCACTGAACTTCTGTTGTGTTACAGATTTGAAATGGTTTCAAATTATTTATACCGATTTATGTGCAACTTCTTTTCTTAGCTCTAGTCTACCACTTGATTTACTAAATTGCAAAATATGAAATTCTGAATTCATTAAGTTTATGGCTAATTTGTCATTTGTTTTAGTGGGGCCAAGATTTCATCCTTAATATTGCAAACCTTATTCTTTGCTTTTTAAATGGTCCTGGTCACTATTCAAAATAGCCCTATGACTATGCTATGATGGGGCACCAAGATAGTTCACTAATCACTTAACCTGTTGCTCACCCCTTTTGTACTATGAAACCCAAGGTCTTCATTGTGATGTTTAAAAATGAACATGTGTGCCAGACTTACATGTTAATTTGAGACAATTTACTTGTAGCTCTCTCTGCACTCAGGTCATTGAATGAATTCTATCCTCATTTGCACTGTTTGCACTATACCTGTGTGAAAAGATCTCTTGACTTCTTATCTGGTCTAATCTTCTAAATACAGAGGAACCCTTTTGCTGTGCTTCCAGGAATCATGGTCGTTTTCATATGTAAATGTTTACTCAGGCCTTTTTTTCAAACATGTCTTTCACTTTAAATCTTCCCTAGTGAACTCTTTTAAAAGACAAGAAAGAAAAAGAAAAAGAAAAGAAAGAACTATCTTCAGGAGTTCCTTTTTTAAACTACTGCAAACTACAATCTTTACAGTTTCAGGGAGTTGAATGGATTTGGATCTGTACTGCGGTTTTCATTTGATTATAACTGTGAAGGTAGTTTGGTAACATATCAATCTACTCAGAAGTGCTGCAGAGGGAAAAATAATTTCCTGGGTTTAGTTTCAAGTAAGCACATGAATCAAAATAATCTGACTCCCCTTGCTAACAAGAACAGGTTATTGGCAATGAAGGTGTGTTTTACCTTGTTTGCCTACAGACTTTGAAGTATATGGCTAGTACCAAGGATATTAGTAATGGTGTTTACTAGGAAATTTCAGTAGACAGAGGGAAAAGGAATGACAGAATTGAAATGAATTTCCTGAAATTAATGTTGAGGATCATAGGAGAGTAGGGCTTGAGGAGAGGGCTCTAAATTCATCTAGTCTAGCCACCTCCTCAAGGCAGGATCATCCCTGACTAAACCATTGCATTCAAGTGCCTGTTTAACCTTCTTTTGAAAGTTTCCAAGGATGGAGATTCCATAGTTTTTCTGGTATTCTGTTCCAATGCCTGACCGCACTCATAGTCAGAAAGTTTTTCCTAATCCCGAACTTAAATTTCCTCTGTTGCAGCTGGAGTCTGTTACTCCTAGTCCTGTCCTCTACAGTCAGAGAGAAAAGCCCATCTCCATCCTCTCTGTAATTGCCCTTCAGGTATTTGAAGATTGTGATCAAATCCTTCCTTAGTCTTCTTTTCTGCACATTAGTCCTTTCATCCTTTCCTTGTGAGTCTTGCTTCAGGCCCATAATCATTTTTGTTGCTCTATGCTGGAGTCCATCCCGTCTATAATCTCCCTTCAGGTATCTGATGCTACATAAGTCTTGCAGACTGAATTCTGAGCTTGTTCCTCTGCTTTAAAGTTATTGAAAGTCTGCTCTCTGCCTAAAGATTTCTCAGGATCAATCTCCTATCTCCTAAAATCCGCTTCGTTCTAGGAAGAGCTCAGCCTCTATGGCAACATTAACTTAGTTCACTAACTTCACTCAAGTTCAGATTCATGTAGTTCATGTTTGATTTCTTTCCTACAGGATCCTTTTTGTCATGCCCTCTTTTGTGTTCTCTGAGAGTCCACTTTAGAGCTCATCTTTTAACATTAGTATCCAGTTTTCTCAGAGGATAGCCAATTCTTTTTCATTTTCCTTCTTAGTGATAAAATGGATCTCTCCTTTGTCATGTGTAGTTACTCATTAGTTATCCATTCCAGTAATGCAATATTCAAAATCTGACACTAACTTATGAAGAACCAAATTTCCCCATGTGTTAAAGATCCAAAGGTTGGTCCTCAATCAAATTTGTCTTGATTTCCAAACTGGTTCCTGTAGAGTGAAGGCTACTTGTGCTTCCCAAGTGTTGGCATAGGTATCATCCTTGGGTTTCATAATACCTAAAGTATTAGCATGCCCGTAGAACTGTACGAAGGTGACTGACTATGTTATTTCTGGTTCAGGAGGTAGCATGAACAGAGCAGTACAGCGTATACTGTCTCTAGGCCATAAGGCAGACATCAGCCACAAAGTCTAGGTCTTCCAAGCAATGGTTTGATTTGTACTAAAACCCTCACATTTCATTTTCAAGCACATTTCTCATCATCATGTTGTCAGGTGTCCTAGAACCTTAGAGATTCTTGGCAGAGTATTCACACAGGAAGGTTTTTATCAAACCCCACTTGATCAGGGAGATAGCAAGACAAGAGGAAAGAAAGATGAAACAATTTCACTATTTCCTTAGAACACATTAGCTACGTTGTGATTGGAGGGAGCTAATCTAAAACAGTTTGTGGGCCTGGCAGGTAGGAGTGAGCAAAATAGATTCAATTCAAATTCAAATTCAGCCCAAATCAGGGACAGTGATTTGATTAATTGATTGAGATCACTGTCTCCAATTCAATTTGGCCAAATCCAAATCTGAAGATTTGATGCTGATTTAAAGAATCAGTGACTCAGTCATAGACACAGCTTCAAATGTTTTTTCTACGTACCTTGAGGTACCAGGCATGGCTCGTGAATACTGCAATAGTGGGGCAGATGACACATCCCACAGAAGTGCAGGGGGGTAGGGAGGAGGCTACGTGCTTGTCAGTGAACCCAGAAGTGGATCACAAGTACTTCCAGTTCACTTCCAGGCCCACTGCCGATCATGCAGGGCCCCCGCCCCCATGCCCCTCCAGCTCAGCAGTCAGCCATGAAGGGACCTCAGGTATCACTCCCAGACTCAAGAGGCACCAGTTGCCAAGCTGGAGGGGCATGGTGGGGGGGGACCCAGTGCATTCCCTGGCAAACCCAGAAGTGGACCAGAAGTGCTTCTGGTCCATTTCTGGATCAGCTGCTGAGCTCACTGGGAAGCCCCCAGTGCTCCTGTGGGACACTCCTCTGCTGCATCATCACAGCATTCACAAGCTGCTTGGTATCTTGAGGTATGTAGAAAAAACATTTAAAGCCATACCTATATGCAAATTGCCAAATCTTTCTGAATCTCTCTGAATTGATTCAGAGGGTTCTGATTTGATTCAGAGAGATTCTAAAGGGTTTCCTGATTCAATTCAGATTCAGAGATTCAGCCATCGAATTGGGCTGAATCTCCACTGAATTGAATAAGGAACTGAAGCTTTGCACAGCCATACTGACAGGCTCTGATGAATTTGTAAGAGGAGTGTGGATGCTCTTACCCACACTCCTTTATCTCTTTCCTTCTCATGTCCTGATAGATTCTTTATATTCCAGTAACCTCCTTTACAGCCTAGCAATTTGCATCTGATCAGTCACTGGCCAAATACTGTCCAGTAAATCATCTGGTTGACAAGCAACCAAACTCCATCCAGCAACTGTTTACAGAATTGCCTGGGACAAACATACATATTGACTATTTATGGATCCTTGTGAGCCTGCAAATATGAGCTTCATAGTTAATAACTAAAAGAAATAGTACAGTGGACAAAACAAATCTTCGTTATATGATTCACACACAATTTTACCTTTACCTGTTCATTCC
This sequence comes from Caiman crocodilus, assembly GCA_030014935.1. Classification (NCBI taxonomy): domain Eukaryota; kingdom Metazoa; phylum Chordata; order Crocodylia; family Alligatoridae; genus Caiman; species Caiman crocodilus. The sequence continues at coordinate 40,517,534 of JAGPOW010001918.1, read as the reverse complement.
TGATATAGGTGTTGATTGTTTGTGCTATCCTTTCTAACAAGAGTTTTCTTGTTATAGAGAAAAACATTAGGAGTTTACACATGTGCTCCAGGATGAGGGGTGGGGGGCCACCCTAATTAGAGCGGCTCCAAGAGCCACTCTAATTAAAGCGCCCAGAGCATCTCATGTCCAGAGCATCAGTGTCCGCACGCTGAAAAATGATGGCGTGGGTGCCTTAACTAAAGCTCATTTAATGAGCTTTAGTTAAAGCGCCCCCCACTGCCATTTTTCAGCATGGGTACGCTGATACACAAGATGCAGGAGTCTCCTGGAGTACAGTAATTACCATGCTTCAGAAGACTTGACTAATTGAACCTGCTCCGACATGCTTTAATTATAACACATCAGAGCAGCCACACTGCTCATGTATAGGCACCCAGTACATCTCTCCCAACTTAAACTATCAAAGATTTCCTTTCTACAAGAGTTTGAGATAGCTGCCTTCTCATCTCAGGGGACATTTTCCCAGATTATGCCAAAGAAATCATGGATGACTTCAACAGAATGGTATTTCCTTCTTTTAACACCTCAGATGTGATACTACCCTCATATATTTCATTGTTTCCACTTTACGGGGCCTTTAGTAGTCAAATTTCAAACTTCGAGCATATGAAGAGGATCTGCAGGTTCTACTTTATTTAAAATATCTTTCAAATTAAATTTTCTTTACCTTCAGTTTAGCTTTTCATTTGGTGATCATGTTTTCATTTCCATCCTTAACAGATTTTTTTTCTAGTTGGGCCTTCCACTGCTTAACTCCACTGTAATTTGCTAATCTGTCCTTGTGAGTTTTCACTGAGCAGCAATTTCAACTTCTCATGCCTGTGTATTCAAAAAACTGCCTCTTATGGTACCCTTTATTATTCCTAAGCAAAGTTCCTTTGCATCCTTCCATCTTTCAGCTGTTTCTTTAGCATTCCAGGTATTTTGCTGGTCTTCTACCAGGTACCTTTGTGCAACATAAATCCATGAGTCTATCTGGATCATGTCTGTTAGAATAGGAACTTTTTTCTCAGATTTTTTTAATCTAGGTAACGGGTACTTAAGAAAAAATCAGTTCTTCCCAAGTATTTACCAGGCCTTCCAAACATATGAAAATCATGTAATTATATTATTATATAGTTTATATATTATTGTTAATACTACTTGTGACAAGTTTATGCCTGGCACCACTGCTATTGTGCCATAAGCATGTCTCAGGCCCCTGGAACCAAGTCACACCTGACCCACTCACCTGCCATGACTTGATATTCAAGTAGATGAACAGGTACTTGGATAGAGGTGGTACCAGTGGTTCTCTGAGGGTTCAGGTGTGATCACAGTGGTGTATTTTCTGTGGGGCTTCTCCTCTCCTACACCCAACCCCTTTCCACTCAGATGTTGTAGCCACTTTTGTTGATGCATTGAGTATGGTGCGACCTGATCTTCTCGAGAGACTGACAGGGCTTGAATCCATGAGGATCCAGTTGTAGCCTTTGGTTTTTCAAACTGGAAACTAAATGGGTAATGTAAACTCAAATGACTCAGACCTGGCAGCCAGGCAGGACAATGATGCCTCAGTGCTCTGAGCTTCCCCTCTTCTGGTGTGTGGGTTGCTCCAGGGCCTTGCATACCTCTTTTGTCCCAACTATTGGGCTCCTTGTGCCTCCTGGCAGGATGGCCTCTCAGTGTGGGCCTTCCCACTTTAGTGCTAGGCAAGGTCTGGCTTTGCTTTGTGCTGGTCACTAGTGTGTTCACACAAGGCCAGCACTTCCATAAGCTGCCTGCTGGTGCACTCCTGAGGTCCACAGACACCTCTGTTGGGTTTGCACTATGAGAAGGCCTCTTCATGGAGGCTTTTTCCCTGTTTGCCCTTGCAGACTCCCTTGGTTTCCCTGCTCCCAGCCCCACCGGACTTGTGTCCCTCAGCATGGGCTTCTGGGTGAGCATTTAGTCCCTGCCATGCTTCATGTTGGGCACTGCCCAGTAGGGCTGTGCAAAATTTCAACTGCTGTTTCATTTCGACATTGTTTCGACTCATTTCAAGGTCAAAACAGCAAAATCAAAATGAAACAAAGGCCATTGAAAAAGCTTCAAAACAAAATGAGGCTAGCCAAAATGTTTCAAAAGTCAAAACATTTTGACTATAGCATGACTTCCCATCCCTGACACAAGATCCGGAAAGGGGTAGGGAAGCAGCCCAGATGAGATGTCTCTCCATCCCCTGCACTAGATCATGGCACAGTGGTGAAGTAGCCCCAATCTAACACCAGGGATGGAGAGGCAGTCCAGCTGATCTGTTTTCCTGCCCTCTGCAATCTAGCGTGGAGATGGAAAGGCAGCCCAGGTGGACTGCTTCTCTTCTCCCCATGATCTAGCACTGAGGATGGAGAGCCAGCCTAGCTCAGCTGCTTTCCTGCCCTCCTCCCCCATGATCTAGCACAGGGGATGGTGAGGCAGACCACCTGGGCTGCTTCCCCATCCCCCACATGATCTAGCAAGCAGGGATAGTGAGGCAGCCCAGCTGGGCTGCCTTCCCACCCCAACACAATCTGGAAACTCATCCCAGCAGGGCCAAATTTCTACCCCTGGCTGGGTTTGAGAACTCAGCCCAGCTAGACTGAGTTCATTTCCCCAGCCCCATTGTCTTGCAAAACTGTTGAAAAAGTGAGGTTGTTTTGACCCTGTTTCAATTAAGTGAAACAGTGAGGCTGTTTTGACTCAAAATAATATTCAGTACAAAACACTGTTCCACCCAAACCTTGAAACTGAAGGCAGAATGGAACAGTGCCATTTTGCACAGCCCTCCTGGCCAGCTCCACATGCAGGGAGAGCATCCTTGGGTACCTCTGGTTTGCTTGTGGCAGGGAGAGCACCCAAGGTTCCTCCAGGTGTTCCAGCCAAGAAGAAGACCTCCCTCTGCCACACAAAGAGCAGCTAGCTTCTTATTGTCGCACCTTCGGAGCCTTAATTCCGACAGGCCCCCAGGGCGAGAACGAACGGACTCTAACTAATTTCTTTTTTCTCGCACTAGGCTTTGATTTCCCTTTTATTGGCTGCTAGACAGATCAGATATTGTGAGATTGCCAAGATAAGGTTATTGGTACTCACACGTAGTTGTTAGTAGCAGTTTATTGGTCCGTTTACAACCGACAGAGACAGATGACCGAAGGAATGTTACAACTGTCAGAGAGAGATTGATCACCGAGAGAAGG